>CAEGAG010006099.1:0-47813 GCA_903067065.1 Brachyrhaphis terrabensis | reverse complement strand
CCCCCCCCCCCCCCCCCACGCCCCCCCCCCCCCACCCCCCCCCCCCCCCCCCCCCCCCCCCCCCCCACACACACACACACACACAATGCCCTTTCGAAAGATCCTCAAGCACGGGTTTCCAGTAAAGAAATCAGCTTTACCTGCTGCTCTTACAGATGCATTAAAAGCCCCTTGCACTCGCAGGCCAAGGCGCAGCGTTCATTAGGCCACAGATGGTCTCCTCGGTAAGCCCCCCACGCACACTCACGCGATAAGCTCACTTCTAATCTTTATGACATTGTCCTGAGTCTGATGAAGGCCTAACATTAGCTTAAGAAAGTTACGAGAAATTAAAGAACTATATATTGAGCTTTTTCTTTTTTATTTTTTATAAATTTTTTAAGTTAATCTTTTTGTGTGTATTTTTTCCCACTGAACTTTTACAGTGTTGATGCAAAAGGCATAAAATTTGGCCACGTTGGAGTTCTTCTCACGCAACTTGTCTCCCATCATGACTTTTTGTGACATTAACTCCTTTCCAGTGTATTTCCTTTTAATTAACCCATCTTTACACATGATTTCTACTTTCATAACTTTATGTTCATAACTTTATTCACCGAAACTGGCATTTAAGGAGTTAAAAGTTCAATCAAAAATGTGTGGTAAGAAGAGAAATGTGAATACTAGAAACAATATTTATGCACCGTGTTTCTATGGCGATCTTAAAACAAGCGTTTTATTAGTGTCCAGATGGAGCACATAATGGAGCCCGGTGGGTTAAACAGTGAGGATTAAACTTGGTAGAGTCTTGGTTTATAAACGCTCACATATGGTTTGAATGTAACAGAGAGATGTTGCATAAAAAAAAGCAAAAGCTGCTGCGCTCAAAGTTAGTAAAAAAAATAAATAAATAAATAAAATATCTGCCACTTTGTACTACCTGCACTCCTTTCAGTCACGTTTTTTTTTTTTGCCACGGACAGAAAACATCTCCTTTGGTTCTGCGCTGCTTCGTGATCGTTAATTGCAGTCTGCAGCGTCGTAAGGGAACATCTGCTTGCAGACAACTGCGCTCCTCTCTGTCTCGGCGAGTTTTTTTTTTTGTCGTGAATGTAGGTCATTAATTTGTTTCTGTCCTTTGTTTACTTAAGGAAGGGGGACAAAGGGGCAGCTGCAGAACCATTTGGCTGTGCCCAAGGCGGGCCAGCTCAACATGTTGGGAGGCTGAGACCAGCTTGGGCTCCTGTCTGGGGCCCGGGCCCCTGCACTCTGCTGCTTCGCGTGAGGGGAGCCCGCTCTGCCAAGCTGCCACGGAGGGCTGCTGTACCACGGGGGGAGGAGGAGGAGATAAAGAGGAGAGTGTCATGTGGACATGTGGAGCCGTCCTGATGTTTGAATTTGTAAAACCAGTTCTCTCTCTCTCTTTCTCTCTCTCTCTCTGTTTCTCGTTTTGATTTCACAGCCAAGAAGCACTTAATATCTGTGATTTCAAAAAGGCAGCTGGTTAAATATACAGTAGGAACAATGGCACCATAACAAACAGGATTCCAGCTTTTTAGCCGAGCCACAAAGTGCTCGCTCAAAGCTTGTGCCTCCTGTACGCTTTTCATGTCTCAGACTTGTTGATTCTGCATGAAAAAGGAAACGTTCCCAGGCCAGGTCTAGCCATGGTGCAGAGAGAAGCAAATGTGTGTGTAGGGGTGTGCGTGCGTGCGTGTGTGTGTGTGTGTGCAAAGCGATCCTGGATTGTCTACATATTTAAAAGAGCTCCTTTGTGGAGCACTCAGCACAGCAGGACAGAAGGCGAGCAACAAGCAGCGCGCCTGCAAGCAGACAATACAGTGGTACTGCACTGGCTGAGGGGGGCAAAACAAGGGGAGGAGGGGGGCAGGATGAGGCAGAGGGGATTATTTTTTTTTTTTTTCATTTTGGGAAAATGAGGGGACAAAGTGTCCCATCCAGTCAACCACTCCAGTGTCTCCTCCCCCTTTTCCTTGGACACAAAAGGCAGCGCAACTCGAACTTGAATATCTGTGTGTCTCAGTAAGAGGGGAGGGGCCCAATTGGTACTTACACATGACCCCCCCCCCACACTCCTCTGCAGCCTACATACTCTTTACACATTCATACATAAACATAAACCCTTAAAATCCCCACAAGAGTTATTGAGCTAATTTGACACTTCTGCACATATTTAACTGGTTTTTTTTTACATTTTCATGTTGCAACCAAAACCTTCTATATGTTTTCTTAGAATTTAACTTGAAGAGGAAGGATAATCGTGTCGTTTTCATCGTGTTTTTGAATGAAAAATATGAAAATTGTTGAATGTGTTTGTATTCGCCCCCCTGATTCACCACAGCATCACATTATGCTGCAGTTAAAGTCTTTCGGGTTTCGCCTCTACACCCCTTTCACGCATGGATACTGGAACTTCTGTTAATCCGTGAATCATATGCAGATTTTTAGGCATGAACTTTGACTGGGCCATCTGTTAGTTTGATGTCTGTTTAGCAGAAAGGTGCAGGAAGGTGGACCTTTGTCTCCGTCCGTCTCAAGTCTTTTTCATCCCTGCATTTATCTCCATCCTCCTCCACTTTCAGTTCCGATCAGCTTTGATGCTAAAGAAAAGCATTCGCACAGCATTATACTGCCACTGCCATGTTTCACTGTGGAAATCTATCCATCTATCTTTGAGCATCAATCAGGATGATGCATTCAAAGACCTTTGGATTTACAGAAAAAGCAACAACTCCCGCCCTCTCCCAGCTGCGGGTGCGTCTGCCAGATAAGGGGGCTGACAGGGTGTGTTCGGGGTGTTGTTAGAAACTGCTGGCACTGGGACACATGTGCACGACTCAGCACTTTATCATCACCATGGTGACCTGATGGGACGCAGGCAGGGAGGGGTTCCTTTGGTGTCTCTAACTCAACCTGTCAGCCTGCTGCTGCTAACACTGCTACTGCACAGTGACAGTGTGCGGGGGTGTGTGTGTGTGTGTGGGGGGGTGTGTGTGTGTGTGTGTGTGTGTGTGTGTGTGGACATCTGGTGCACCTGCCTATTGTGTTTTACACATGTATAGACATAAACACACACAAAGAGCAGCAGTCGTCCAGCTGTGGCGGCTCGTTCTCCCTGCTATTCAGACGTGACACAAGCTTATGATTATAGTTGGATTCTGCCCAATTTCACATTTAAAACTAAAAGAAAACTGGATGCAACGCATTTGATTTAGGTCCAACTTTCAATTTTGAAAATGTAAACAAAGCATGAAAATTGCTCGTGTGACCCAAGGTGCCCTCTTACAGTCATGATGGGTGAACTGGTGATTTCAATACGGATGAAGCAAGAAGCACTGGAAGAAGCATGCAGCAGATCTCAGCGTGGATAGCAGTGGAGGACAATCACATGGCAGGCACTCAGGAAGTAGGCCAACCCAAAAACGAGAAAGAGCTGGAAGCCTATAGACATGCACTGTACGCTGATTCAGTGATGATATGACAGCACTGATGGATCACCATGAATTACACAATGATGGTAAAGTTTCTTCTGACTTTACAACTGAGGCAAGGTTTCTCACATGTCAGCATTGGGTTTGTTCAATATGGTGAAAGCAGGACTGTTTTGGCTTGTAAGCCTCTGGTGTTGAACCCTTTATTTCGTTCTCAACCTGTGATTTTTTTTATTGATCACCATAGAAACAAGGGCTTATTTAATTTGATTCAATTCTGTTAAGTTTTGCAGCAGCGGTTTACACTAAAGGACATGCAATCCAGGTCATTTCATTTCACCAAACTCGCTCTAATGCAGTCTGCAGTGCAAATCAATAAAACTATTATCTACTAACCTGGGTGTCTGGTTACTGTGGGTGTGTGTGGGTTGTTTCTACCTCCTCCTTTGCAGGGTGTGACCGGCAGGTGTGTTCCCACAGCTGCAGCACGTCAACTTAAAAGGAGCGGCTCTGCCAGTGGCAGATGCCAGGTAATCATTTCTCATTCGCCATGTGAATTTTTTGAGCAAAATTTTTAAAACCCTGTAAAAAAAAAAGAAAGAAATTATGGTTCCATCTACTGGGTTGGTAATTTGCCAGATGTCGCTGCTGGAATGCAAGGCTGGAAAAGTGAAAGTGGATGAGAGCGTCCCACCCGAAGGTCGGGCAAGACTCTGTCACTGTCCGTTGTTTTGAGAGAGACGATCGAAAAGAAAAAAAAAATCTGTCATATTCCGTTTTTAGTCATCATTTAAAAAAAAAATAAAAAATGAAGATGAGTAAATCATTTTCATTCGCTGAAATATTCAACAAGATGAATGGAGAACTCACATCGTGTAAACACACATCAAGCAGATGAACACATGTAACTCACATAAATTATGAGCCTCTCCTTCAGCTCAGTCTCCTCGTTGCTCCTCCTTCAGCTCCCCTGATTCACGCTGTGCTGATTTCTCACCTGCAGACCACCGTCCTCACCTGCCTGCCCACCCTCCAACAATCCACCGTCAGCTCCACCTGAAGGAAAAGACAAAGGAGCAACATTAGCAGCAACAAGCAGCACTTACCACCATCAATCTCAGCTTCAGTGGTAGAGACTCTCAGGAAGCTCCACAAACCCGTCTGTCTTCACCTTCTCCCTACCGTCGATCGCCATTATCTTTCATAGTCAGTGCTAACCCCAAACCTCCCTCAGAATCCAGACGTATCTTCAATCTCGCATATTGATAAACTGTTTAACTCGTCTGCAGTGACCTGTAAAAGGTTCTGACATCAGCTTCTCTGTCAGATTTCAATCCAGACTTTGGCCAATGCACATCATTGTTAATCTTATTTCTTTACTTTTTTTTTTGCTTTTAACACTTAACCTAAACATCTGTTGCTTGCTGTTACACCCGAATTTCTCCTTAGGGGGACAAAAACGTCTGTTTCTGATTCCACTTCTAAATATTTTCAGGAGAGTAAAACCTAACCTCTGGAACAATGATGGGAGCAAAAGTAACACCCGCCTCTGTGGGGTTTAACAGCTTCACTCTGGTTCATCGTCATCATGAAGAACCTTGAGGAACCCGGACTGCAGTTGGTTCTGGTGGGATGCAATCTCAGCCTGTCGATGAGGGAAACTGATCGCACGAGCGGAAAATAAATGTATGCAAACAATATGTCGGGACGTGTCCGCAGCACCATTTATTTGTCTATTTATCGAAAAGCTGTCGTTTTCTTGACACAAGAAAAAGACACCAAAAACACTCCTGACAGCAGAAAACGTGCAGGAGAGGAGTTAAGTGGCGCACATGCATGCGTGTGTGCGCGTGTGTGTGCCGTTGTTGTGTGTATTGTGTGTGATCTTGTGTGTTCTCTCACCCTGTGATGCCAACCTCTCCGCTCCCTCCCAGCTCTGGCCAGGCAAGACCCATCTGTCGCATTCCTCCTTCCATCCTTCCATCCATCCATCCCTCCCCCATCCGCCGCACTCTGTCCATCCCTCCCTCTGTGTATTCTTCCTCCTTTTCCATCCCTCCTGTTTCTTCATTTACCTCCATCCACCCATCCTGTCATCTCTACCCTTCCTGCAACCCTAATTCCTGTTCTCCATCTTCCTTTTTTTCCCCCTTCCTCCATCAGGAAGTTCCTTTTCGCTCCGTCTCTCCATCACCACTGTTATTCCTTCGCTCCCTTGTCCTTATTGTCTGTGTCAGCTCTTCGGTGTCTCGGCTTAAACTAATAACAACATGTGGCCGCTCCAGCTTGTGCAATAATAATAATAACAGTCATCATCAAAAAGATAACATGAGCGCGCCTCAGAGCTTTTTTCCATCGTAGCCCAGGCTACTTGAGGCCGGCGTGGGACCCTGCAGGCTCGTGTAGAGCCCCGAGGCCCAGTGTTACTGCTCCACACTGAACCACATTGATCCAATCTGGGCCAGAAAGACAGGGGTCCTGCCTTGGGAACTGGCACTGTCTCCGTGTGTGTGAGTGGTGTAGCATCAGGGTGTAGCCCGGGGTGTACTGGCATGGCTGTGCGTTGGATTATTGAAGGCAGCTTGGGACCATCTGTATGGTGGTAGGGAAGAAGTAGAGAAGAGGAAGAGGGGAGAAGAAGAAGAAAAAGGGAGAGATTCGAAGCAAAGACAAGATGTTTTTCCTTTCTCTTTGGCGTGCAGCGCCTCGGCACAAATCGGAAGTTCGTTCAGGGGAGAGTTGCTTCATTTCAGAAATCAGGAGGAAGAGAAATATATAGAGTGGAGAGGTGTGTGGTTTACATAGGCTATTAGTCTGATTCCCAAACTTCAAACCATTACTGCACGTCTTCCTCTCTTCTCTTTCTGCCAATTTCCTGTTGATTACTATGAGTAAAGACTATAGCACTCTTAACCTAAAAACACATTACATTGGCTAAAGTCTTGTCTCTCTTCACACACATATGATACTTATGTTAGGATAAAGTTAGGATAGAGATTTGGAAAAGTCGCTGAGTTCAATATGCAATATGACTGCCAGATGTATTAAACGTCTTCACAGCTGCAAGAAAAAACATGTTTGCATTCACCTTCTAAGAGCTTGATCACATTAAACTTCATAGTACCAAACAGTCTTTGAGCACACACTCTTTTAGTATTTCAGTCCATTGAGTGGAGAGAAATATGGTTTTATTTGTGTTGCTATTAGTGGTTAGCGTCACAACAGATCCAAGTTTCCACTTCTGACCCAAATCGATTGCTCGCAACAACTACGATTTGTAATCACGTTGAACAAAAACGCGGCCTCTAGTGGATCTGAGAGGAACAGCAAGTGATGTTTTAGTAGACTCCACGTATTCACAGTTCAGAATTTACTAACTTTGCATTTGTCAGAACAGAATTAAAATTTTCAAAGCTACATGTTCAATCTTCATATAATTGTGTCACTTGTACGCATCCAAACAGCAGTTCCTCGTGCCTTTGAGCAAGTTGCCAATGCTTTTGTACCTCCAAGCAGTACAATTCTCTGCTTTATCCCACATTTTCAATTGCTTATGTCACCCTCAAAAGGTCTTACAACTTACAACACATGTAATCAAAACTTCAGCCATAGTTTACATCAAAACATCTCTCCGGAGTCACTACTATGTTGACAACACGAGAAAGCAATCGAAACGCCAGCTTATCATTCTGAGCCTGACATGTTCATCAACACAGATATACACTTTTGAAAGATGAACTAAGGATTTTGAGAGAGAAATTGGCTTTTGCAACTGATCCACGATGTTTTGAAAATGTCGAGAATGATTCGAGAAACGCAGCCGAGCAAACGAGAACAACTAAATAGAGAGATTTTCAAGCAAAAATCTGATTTCGTAATTAACTTTCAGAGTTTTTCCATTTATTTGGAGTTTTATTTTAATCCGTCCATTTTTCCAAACACTGATCTGGGAAGATCAGAAAGTCAAATCCTTCCAGACCATACAGATTCAGCTGAGCCATAAAATAAAGCCTGCTAGAGGCCAGGTGATTATGTTACTTCAGTTTTCCAGGGTTACCTGCTGCTGGAGCTTTTCCAGGTCTCACAGGTGAAGTTAAACCTGAACAGGTCATCAACGTATCACAGAGATGACACACATAGACAAACAAGCAACTGACACCGCAAGTCTCCAGTTCACCAGACAGCAGAAACTGGTTCACGTTTTAGAGCAGATTGACTCTAAAACGTCCCGGCAGCAAAGAAGTTTTATTTTAAACGATCCATCTTTAAAACTCATTTTGAGACATTTTATGTTGACTAATATGAGATTATACTTGCCCCAAAAGATTGGATGACATAACAGTTAACATATCTATGTGCAAGAAATATATACAAACACGTGAATTTTCACAAACTAGAATCATAACATGGGAAAAAAAAATGCTGAAGAAAACAGACAATCTGATCTTGGACAAACCAAGAGACATATGGTGAGAGAGGTAGTCACTAAATAAAGGACAGCTGTGCCGTTTAGTCATCATAAGCAGGTGAGTCAGGGAAGCAGAGCAAAGAGGAAACTCTTCAAACGTTAGCAGGAAATCAGGTTTGGTCAATGACAAGACAAAAAAAACGCATAAATCAAGCTAAACCAACTAAAACAATAGCTTGTGTCAACTATGAGTTTTTAAATAAGCCAATAGCCTCTTTCAGGTCATTGTGAGTGTAGTCATAAACTGGTAACCAGTAGGAACAAGATATGTGTGACGGAAGATTGAAGAGAAGAGACAGTAGCACAAAGCAAGGACACAAGCCTTGCGTAGAACAGAGACATTGTATTATCCTCCGGTGCCGGTCTAATCTAAGATCAGCAGAATCTGATGATAAAATCCTGAGGATGGCACAAAAACTTTGCTTGCATTTCAAGCAGTATGGTTTCCACAGTTTTCCCAAAATGTCTGACACAGATAAAATGTAAGCCACGCCCCTTTTGTTCTGCAATCCCAGCTGCGTGATCTGAAAGCAGCCATGACTCATGATTTTACCATCTCAGATTCAATATGGCGACAAAACAAAACAATAATTCATAACAGTGGTTCTGCACTTGCATGTTTTGTTGTGTAACTATGATCGGTCAGAGGCTTATGTTAGATTTATGTCAAGCCAGATCTCTGAAGTTTCACTTGATCTGGTTCCATCACAGGTTCAAGTCTCGGCCTTTTGGACCTTTGGTCCAGGTTTTCCCCCTTTCCGCTTTCCTGTCAGATCACTACCAATAAAGGCCAATAGAACAAAAAAACTAAATCTTTAAAAAGTTTCAATTGATCTCATTTAAAGGGATGAGTTTGTTCATCTATGAGAAGTTAATGTTACCTTGAAAATAAAACTCATTTATTATAAAACCTGACCAGTTGACACTAGAAGCTAATGGGAAGGATGGTGAAATCAGACTTCTGCCATTATAAAACAACTCCATTCCATAAAATGTGTGGTATATGTGACTTCTTTTTTGTGAACCTTCAAAGCATTATAACGTTGAGCGGTTATTTAAACTTGGGTTGGAAAATCATTTCCAGAGAAAATGGAGGTAGGAAGCGGTGCAACATCAAAGAGCCTCCTATGTGAAACAAACCCAGAATGGAACTTGTGAAGCAACGTTCTGGATCATGAAGTTTCCCAAATAACTAAAAATGACCCGTTGTCCTTTATCTGCTAGAGACTTCTGAATTTAATTTAAAATCTCTTGGTATTTCAAAGAGTCTACATTGCAAGAGAAACATCCCGACATCATCGCAGGTTCTCAGCAGTACTTCACAATGGACACATTCTCTTACCACTGCCCTGACTGTTCCTGTTAGCAAAACAAGTCTGGGTCTTAATTCAGCTTTGCAGAGGTAAACAGGATTTACATTTTAAATTTTAAACATTTTAATTTCTGTTCTGACTGTAGATATCGCCATGTTTCAGGAGATCACAAAAAGATCCTAGCAGCTGAGTTTTCCTCCTCCATAAGCCAACTCTTGACTATGTTCTGTCACTACATTGGTGTGTTTACCTCCAAATCCTCTGGGAGTAAAGAAGTTTCAGCTTCTCTACTGTCCAAAATGAATCAGCAGAGTTAAACCAGAACCACCGGATCCCCCATCCATCAGGGTTCTTGACTTGAACATGAAAAACATTTGACTACAAGAAACCCAAAAATATCAGTTCATGTTTCTTTTTAAGACAGCATCTTCCAGGAATGTAGTGATACTGAGTTTAAAACAGGCAAGAGGTTAGTCAAAGTAAATGAAATCTTTTTGTGCTAGTTTCCGATTCAGCAGGGGTCACAACAAGCATCTTCTTCTGGAAGTATAAAGAGTGTTTATTGAGGTTACCACAGAGAAAGTTCTGGCAGTCCCATCTAAGGCACCTTGTGAAGACAGAGGAAATGGGGCAGGATCCTCCGGAGGGCTGAAGCTGGTTGTAGAAGAGTGGAGCCAGCAGTTGTCTGATAGAAATCTTTAGTTCAGGACATCTGGAGGAGGAACAGACCGACGGGACAGCAACGTCTTACAAAGGACAGCATGGCCTCTCTAGCTTGACAGAGATGGTACACTGGTGAAGAGATTCGTCTTCACTTGAATAAACAGTGATGCTGTGTCAAACTTGTTAACCTGTTAGCCACAGTTTCACTTTTGATTGAGGTTGTCGCCTATAAAACACACGCTACTGTCAGAGTTTTTATTTATTTTGCCATTTTCTATAAAGCCTACCTTTTCCAAATGAGTTTTCACAGCACCGGTTGTATTTAAGATATTAAGAAATAAACAATAGAAAACTTTTTTTTTTTTGCAAAAAGCCTGAAGTCCCTCAATTGCACCTCACTATTCCTTGGGAACACGTTGCAGAAAAATCCCTTTATTCCTACAGTATTACACAGACATTTCTGATGCAACAGATGAATAGAAACTGAGCCACGTTTTAACGTCCACAAGAAAACAAGAACAATTTCATAGAAAACCTCGACATTTGTACCAAAATCTTTAACCTCATTACGAGAAGATGGCGACCAACTGTGTCTTTGAAGAGGACGGCCCAGAATCTGGATTATTTTACCCCCATTAAACTGAAAGTCACCTCAGAGGCCGACATCTCCTCTTCGAGTGCAGAGCTGCTTTGAATAGAAACCATCAGCAGAGCAACATTAAAGACCCAAACAGCTGTGCGAGCGCGTTCCTGTATGGTGAGCTTGTGGCTATACAGTTGTAGTGGGTCTTTCAGAAGGTTTTCCAACAAGAAGGCAAACAAGCTGGCAAGCAGCTGTGGCTATAACTCTCTCTCTCTCACACACGCACCCCTGCACGCGCACACACACTCAAGCTGTTGTTGCTTAACGACTGGGCTGCTCCAGAGCACATCTGCACTCTGCATTATCATTAGCTCTTTCCCGCATCCCCACGATCGCTGACAAAGTGAACAATACCGACAATCACCCCCATCAGCTGCGGCCATATGGGCGCCATCCATAGCTGCCGCTGCCCCCACATTGCACCCCCCCCCGGCCCCCTCTCCTTCCACCTTGGCTGGCTGGGTGAGTGAGGGGGTGGAGGAGGTAAATGAGTTGCAGGGAGTGGGTAGACACTGACTGTAGCAGCATCATCATGTTGGTCACTTCTTAAAATAAATCAGGTGGGAAGACGATGAGGAAAGTTAGATTTTTCTTCCTCCGTCAGAAAACCCCTTTGGTCTAATGAGCTCATCAGTTGCTCCTTCTTCCCGACCTGCCTCTTTAGCTCCCTGTCTGCCCCCCTCCTGCGTCCCTCCCCTGGACGGTTAAATCCATCGCTGGGTGCGCTCCTGTCAGCTGCAACTTGTAATTTCCACCACCTTAATCCTCCTTCCTAATGGGCTGAGAAGGAGGGAGAGGGGGAGGAGGAGAGAAAAGTCAGCCCAGATGGCACAACAAGGTGCGCTCCACCACTCTTCTCCTGTCTTCCCTCTTCATCTTTCTTCTCTCAGCTGGCAGAGGTGTGTTTTTTTTTTTTTTTCTGGGATCAGCAGCAGAATCCTCACCTCACTTGTCATTCTTTCAGACTCCAAACCTCACAAAATGTTACGTTTAAGTTCAAGGAGACGGAACGAGGAAAATGTTGAGAAGTGAAAGGTTTTAAAGTTTGACTGAAAGCTGTCACTAGTGTGCCAGAATGATGTCTTGCTCCAAGGTGTATGATTGTATCAGCTTTCTAGAGTTTGAGAATATACATTTCAAGTTTTGCTAAAGATTCTCAATTCCTCATTGGACTGGACTTTGACTGGGCCACTCTAACATAAGGTTTTAATTTGATCTGGACAGGAACAGGACTTTTTGAACACACAAGGCGCCTCTGTTTACTAAATACTCTATAGAATCCCAAATAAGCGCTTTCCAGCTTGTGGTTGTGACGCGTCACAACATGATTGAATACGCCTCAAGATGGATCCCGGATCACATTTCCTTCTCTGTGGAGTCGTTTATGAACATGGTGATAAAACCTCCTATCGAGGAATTATTTGGAATGTTTTTCAGCGAGCTATTCTGCAGGATTAAAGTAAATCATAGTAAATCCACTTGGGATGCAGCTACGCTTAACGTGTGCGCGCGGACACACACACACACACACACAATCCAGAAGGCTAAACCTGCCTCTAAGAGTATATCGCAAATGTTGATACTACCACCAGAGAAAGGGGCAAGATCTTACAGTTCAGTTGTGGTAATCTCTTGTTTATAGATTATTGAATTGAAGAGGCTTTAGGACACACTAGTGGATGTTGAATATGGATGTTACTGTGGCAGGAAAGCTGACCGATGTGCTTTTGTTTCAATGAATAGACAGAAACCATGATGAGTCAGTCCTATACGAAAACAACAAAAAGCAAAAAGTCTAAAGAAAATATTTGAAGTCCAGATCAGTTAAAAGAAATCAAGCCTGATCAGAGCAGAGCTGTACTCTTTAGCCTACGTAGAAAGTGTTGACAGCGTACATTAACCTGAACAGACCCTGAACGGAAATCTGCTTTAGCCAGTAGAAAAGTGAACGAGCTAAAACTGGAGGAATCAGATTAAAGCATGTCCAGGTTTTCGAGAGGCCCAGGTTTAAATCAACCTAATAATCTATGGTAAACCTTAAACATTAACATCGAGGCCCTTTCTGTTCTGCAGGGAAGAAAGGGCCTCAATTCAGCATCTAATTCTGGTGTTTGTCCAGCTGATCTTCACCATCAGGTCCACAGATCAGCCTCTCATGCAGGTTTGCCTATTCATAGGGCGAAGACACTCTGGTGTCCAGTATTAATACACACACAATGCGTCACGTCGGGAACACCTCTCTCTCTCTCTCTCTTTTTCCTTTGACCCCCCGTCCGACCAAGAAGGCCGAGCGCCTCCTGGACAAATATTTAAAGTCAAAACAGGCCGGGCCCATAAAAAGCCGAGAGGTGGTGGCGTGGCTACATCTGTCAGGGGGGCGGAGGAGGGGGAGTGGGCTTTGAGATGAGCTGAGAGGACTGAGAGGGGGAGAGAGCAGCTGCTGAAACGATTCTGGACACCGCTGACGCCAACACCTGTCCATAATGGAGACACACGGCGAGCAAATGTCCAGCAGCAGAGCCTTAAAAAAACAAAAAACAAAAAAAACAAGCGCACGCTCACTGATACGAAATGCTCAAGAATCCACCCCTGATTGGTCGGAAAGCTGCTTGACAAACAAACGCAGAAACAACACACACCTAACCCCGCCCTTTCCGCCCCACCACACCCCTTTTCCTCTGGCTGACCCCCATCTGTTGCCTCCCTGGGGAGTGTGTGTGTGCATCTGTGTGACTGTGTGTGAGGGTGAGGGTAGGGGGTCAGGGGAGGGGACAGGCAGGCGTTGGCCCCGGCTGCCCATTGATCAACAGCTGCTGGGCTTCTCATGCTGGGCTGGATGGCTGGGAAGGCGACAGCAGCTGGCTGGGAGAGAAGGTAATATCTGGGAGCCCGAGCCTACAGGCTGGGACCTGGAGGAAAGTTGAAGCCTTTGGGGGAATTGTAGGGGGTCTGGGGGTCACACAAAAAAGCCAGAAAGGAGCAAGTTTGTGTGAGCAGAGAGGGGAGCAATGGGGGCAACAGGCGAGGGACAGCGCTGCCAGGGACGAGCGGCGAGGTTCTGGACGGGAGCCAGGTGCTGAGAGGGGAAAAGATGCCAGAAGGAAACAAAGAGGTTAGATCGAGTTAACGCCAAGATGAGCTTCAAAACAGAGCAGCTCGCATACCCGCTTGAACCTTCGCATTTTCTCACGTTGCAACCACACACAGGGCCGGATCTGCAGGGATGAGGGCCTGGACACCGTTTTGGTGCCCTTTCCACTAAAGAGAAGTTACTTTGCTAATGCAAATTACTGTACATTAATAGGTAAATGCATACATAAAACACGGTAGATTTAATACGTCTCTTGGAACATTAAAAAAAACAAGCCGCACGAAGAACAAGGAACAACGGAGAAAGGGCAGCGAGAAAGCCGAGGACAAGTTCAAAGCAAAACTAGCTCATAAAACAATTCCCCGCGTTTCAAGCGTCTCGCGGCTCTGTTCAACTCATCACCGGGATGTGAAAGAGCTGGGGAACAAATCCAGACCTACTAAGACATCAACCTCAGCTGACAGAAAAGCAGAGCATTCCTCAGAGCCAGGAGAAGTTGCTGAGTTGCAGTTTGTCACGAGTCATCCAGGGGACACAGCAAACCTGTGGAAGGTGCCCTTTTCAGGCAAGAAAAAATATAAATAACTTTTTAGCAAACTGCTGCTGCACAAAACGAATACTAAAACATTATCCCTAGTGAACATGTGATCAAAATTAAACCCACAGCGTAGAGGAGAGCTAACACCTGAACACAGTAGAATGTAGTGGTGGCAGTATCGTCATAGTTGACAGGGATTGTACATTTCCCAGAAATGTTGTATGATTTTATAGCACAATCAAGTAACTATGTTACCTTCAGTTGTTATAAAAATGCTACACATATCAAATATGACTTAAAAGAAATTTAATGGCTTGAAATTGGGCCTCTGTCTCTTTTAAAACTCCTTCTCTTTCTGAAACTCCGCCTTCAGGAAGCCATCACAACATCGCTCCTCTATTAATCCTTTAACAGAGTTTTTATCAGCGTTTTACAGAGATGTAGTTCACATGATGAGTTCCAGGTGTTTGCTAATTTCTGCTGGCTAGTCTGAAGGAGCTGCACCTTGAATGCAGTGCTAGGTCCACCCAGGAGTTTTACATGGCTGAATGGTCGCCATGGGAGATTAAATGATTTCTAAAACATACATGAACGAATCAAGGTAACAATCCAGGTATGTTTTTGAAGAGGGAATAGCATTACAAGATGATGTAAAGCTAAAAAAAAGTTGATTTAACATACTTTAAAACCGTTTGCAAATAAAGATTCAGGAATCTCTTTGAATGCAAAAGAGATTCCTAAGATGTTTTTCTTGACGTCTTTCCTGCGACCGCCGCTGGTTGTTGTAAGCGACGGCGAGCTCTGTAGTTCAAGAGCTGAACAGAAGCTGATATCAGAGCTGACAGCTGTGAATGTCGTCGGCCGTCACACATCTGCTGCGTTTGGACCGGTTTACAGAGAGGCCACAGTGCGCAGCGGCAGGAGGAGGACGAGGGGGAGGGAGGGGCTGGAAAAACACGGAGAGAGGAACTGAAGCAGGTGAAGGAGGGTCGAGGGAGATGGACAGTAAACAAGCAACTTTACAAGCTTTTACTGCCACACATTCCTCAGAGAGGTCGCACTCACACAGACCAAACAGATCAGAGAGTGGTAGCCGACTGTGAAGCACCTTACCTGCACCTAATAACACATTCAGACACGCTGATGCATCGTTTTTCTTTAAGTCGGCTAGTTATTGAGCTAAAAAGTAAAAAAAAAAAAAAACTAAGATAGTTACGAAGTTCAGGCTCTAAGCCTTTGAGGAAGGTCACTGCAGAGCGCCTGAACAAAAACCCACATGTGACCTAAATACAGCTGACCTCTGAGCAGGGGTCAGACCACCTTAAGAGAGAGGTGGTGGGGCTGAATGAAACCCACCTGCTGGAAAACATTTCCGCCTCCAGACACTTAGAGGAATAGTTCAGACGGTATAATTCATTCAGACGAAGCGCGCCACGTAGCTTGAGTCGTGTGAACAGATTCTGTGAAGTGAACACCGACATTCACACCACATCTCTGGACTTTTCACCCTAAAGCGAATTAGTTTAATTATTTATCTTTACAACTTGCAAGTGCACAGTGCGGTTTCTCTGATCTACCCACAGGAATATGTTTTTTTCTTTCTAACACATTGGAGGAAAGTTACAGGCCAGAAAAGATGAGGCTTTGAACTCTTAATAGATGCTGAAAACATCCAGTAGTATGAAGACGGTGCAGGTCGACTCAGATTTGTGAAAAGTCTGTCATAATAAATCAAATAAATCATGAGCGCAGCAGAAAAGACAGAACATGAAGAGGAGGTTTTGTTATTCTATTTGAACAAAAACAGAACAAAGAAAGTACAAGACAAAGTGAAAAGAACAACGAAAACATTCACTTCCATCTAAACAACATTAAAACTTGGCGAAGTTCTTAAAGTTTAGCACATTGACTGACCAAGCATGCTTGTTTTAGATTAAATTTGAACCAGACATAACTATATATAACTATATATATATATATATATCCTGTGGCATTTGCTTAAAAGTCTAAGAGTCATGTCAGCACCTCTAAGGTGCTTCATCCATCTGTTGATCATCTACTGTAGAGATTCCCCAACTTTTCTCCTTACGACATGCAAAATAACAATGAAATTTGTGGTAAAGCATCGATCAATTTCTCAGATATAAAATACAGTTTTTATTATTATTATTTGCTAATGTTAAGTTTCAACGAGATCTGAAGCCTTTTTAAGGCTATATCTCTGAATTTAAGACTTTTAAAGACCTTTTTTATTGCCACCTTGAACAAAATGTAAGACAGAAAAATATAAAAACTGGATGGTTGGGGGAACCTGCAGCATTACAATCAAGGATAGCTGAAACTGTGCCCATCAGGCAGGCACATAAAGGTAGCTAGCTAGCTAGAGTATATTAGCAGCTAGTTAGCAGTTAGCCTCAACTGCCTTAAGTCACAGAATGCAATGAAGATACTCGTGTGTGACTCAAACTTTGTTGTTCTTTTCACTTTGTCTTGTACTCAAACTTTTGCTTGACACAAAAGTTCTGCGAGGAAAAAGAAAGATAAATTAAATAGTTCTGGCACTGCAAAATTTAAGACCTATGATTAGCGTATTTAAGGCAAACTAATATTTTTTTTAAATCAATTTAAGACATTTTAAGGACTTAATTTTAGACGCACAAATTGAAGATATTTTAAGCATGCATGCACCCTGTGCACTGCAAGATTGAAGACCAGAAAAAGTTCTAAGAAAAACCAAGTAAGACCATCAGAAGGCCAGAAGAAATACAAATCAAGTATTTGAAAATATCACAGGAAACTTAGCTGCTCTAACCGGAACCGAGTTAAGAAGAAATGAGGGGCGACTCGACACTGTATGCTTATGTCCCCTGTGTGCAGTCACCAGTCAGCTGTAGGAGAAAAACTAATTTGCTTGTCCATTTACTCCGCTTCCCTTCGCAGCACAATGCGGCGGCAGCTCCCACAAAGAGGCCTCACTGTGGGATGAAGTGGGGGAGAGGGGCAGCGGCGCTCGGAGGGGGTGGAGGGGCTGGTTGTGGGGTACAGAGATTGAATTTGGAGGGGCAGCGTGGACTGAAAGAGCCAAACAATAAAAAAAAGGGAGGGTGCTGATGGACAGTGAAGGGTACAGAGAAAGCAGGGGCAACAGGACAATCGGCGTAACCCGGGCCCAGATCTTGGGACAGCAGTGCCCTCTGTCCCGCTGCGACACGCCGCAGCCACGCAATGCGGAGGAAGGCCAGGCTTCACGCCAGACGCCTCTTGTGTCTGAGTTTCAGCTTGCTCTCAAGGTGACGCGTTTTATGACAGCTCGGCCTCCGTTTGGGACGAACTGTGACAAAAATGCTTTTCGTACTCCAGACGGATGGAGACTCTGCGAGTTGCTTGTGGGGGATTTTAGAGGCTGTTGTGGTGCATTCAGATGTAGTCAAATGGGGGAGAGGAAGCTCGGCTGACGCAGGAAAATGAGCTGCAGGTGAAGCCGAGGTCACCGGAGCCAAGCTGTGGTCAGAGCGAGTAAACAAAAGTAAACAAAAATAGAGGTAAAGAAAGAGTCATGTAGGCTTCAGCTGCTTGAGTCGCTTTTTTTCTTTTCTCTTTGGCTTTGAAAATTATGTTAACATGAAATCTGAGCAGTTTTAATTAGGAAACAAATATTAAGTCTGAGTTTAAAGAGTTTTCTGTGGACATTTCCCAGTCTCACGGCTCCCTCTAGTGGCCGTTAATAAGCTCAACAGCAGAAATTTGACTTACATTTTGGAGTCTAATATTTACACACACATGTAAATAAACCAAATAAGGATTACTGTAAATGTATTGCAATGAAATAAAGTAGATGTGCTCTTTCTGACACCAGTGCACTAAGGCTCTTAAAATAGCTGCAGTATGTACATTTTATTATTAGTTTTTACATATTTATTATAACATGAGTTTAACATGACAGATAATCTGAAAATAAAAATTTAGCTCTTCTTGTGATCTGACAGCTTGACAGTTTTAACAAATATGTAAAAAGCATGTTATAAAAGTTATCTACTGCATTAATATGTGACGTTTTATTTCTAGACTCTTGTTACAGTCTCATTTATTGTAAATAAGACTGAATAGGTAATGATGCCACATATTTTGCTTTAAATAGCTTCCTGTTCCCAAGAGGACACTTTCCAACAGCTGGTAACAATTAAAACATTGTGATATCCCTTAAGAGGTTAAAATAGGTCATTACAAATCAGTACAAATAAATTAGAAATCTTTTTTTTTTTTGCATACGGATACAGTGGATTAGGAAGTATAATGTTACCTTTGTTTATAAAGTGGCCAGTTTGTCCTTGAAAAACAAGAGGTTATGGATTACTAATCAAAAGATCATCTGATTAACCTTTTAAAAAAAAAATCAGAGTCTGAGGACAAGATGTGGACAAAAATTGGTTTGTGGTTAAAAAAAAAAAAGCACATTTAGAAGTCTGCAGATGCAAAGAGGATGATTTTATACATTTATACATCAGTTATTTGTTTTCATCTTCTCAAAATCGGAACATAAAACCAGATCCACTAACATTTGAACTGCCCTCTGTTTCTGGGTGGCTTTCAAAGCTGTGATTAAACAAAGACGACAACAATGAAATATCTGAAATATTATTTTTATCAGTTTATAAGTTACTTTTCTCACACATGAACAGAGCATTGCAGCGAAAGTGCAAAGAAATCAAAGCAATACGATTTAAATCACATGAATATGAGCAGAAAGACCCCTGGCCGACTGAAATTATTCTCATTTACGAAAAGATTACCTATTCGGGATTCTCTGTAGCCTTTCCTGGAAAATTCCCACATTATGGACAGACATTTGGATTTTCTTATGATCAGCAGTCAGGAGAAACTTTCGCTGATTACACGACATTTAAGTTACGTCTTCTGGTTGAACGACAAGGCGGTACAACTGCAAACCTCTGAGAGAAAACAAAAACACAAAAGGACTTTTTTTTTTTTAAATCTAAAAGATCCCTTTATCCACATGTTGTGCAAATCTGACAGAAGAATAAGATGTAAAGCCGACAGAGTCCAGAGCATCTAAAGTGCTGCGGTTCAAACCGACTGACACTGAAGTGCCACCGGGATAAAAAAAAAATAAAAATCACAGCAAGAAACCAAGACAGAATAAAAACACCAGTACCGATTTGAACAGTTCTTGGGTCTGCGTCGGAGCGATCCCTGATCTCCTCGCGGACGGAGTTTCTTTAAAATAAACGACTACAACCCCACCAGAGACAAAAACGAAGGACAGACAGTGTTTTACTTTCAGTTTAAAATGTTAAAATGGTGAGAAATCGTTCAAACACAGTGCTCAGTCTGACAGAAGTCCGATCTACAGAGTCAGTGGCGCGGCCCGGCCTGATGGAGATAAAACAGTAAGAACAGAAGTGGTCGTGTCTTTGAGACAGGTAGGTCGGCTGTGTGTAACGTGGAGCGAGGGGGGAGATGAAGGAAGGAGGGTACGTCGTCTTCGCTCCTCTAAAACAGCTGGATCATGGACTCCCGTGACTTTCCCACTCCGATCCACTTGACTGAAGAGAAAGGAAAGATTTTTATTAACCTCATGAGGAGTCTGGAGGTTAACAATCTCTTTTTGAAATGATAACGCTCAACAGGAGATGGTGACCTGCAGGCGGGCAATCCCTGCTGGAACTTTGGTGTTAGAAGCTGATCGTTTGGTTTGCACATTGAGGTAAAAGTCTATGCAGTAAATTCAAAAGAAACCAAAATCTTTATATATGATTAACTGTGATTTAACTAAGCAGCATTTCTCTAAAATCCTTCCTTTCCTATTCCTCCCATCCCATAGGAGCTGAAATTCAAGCTTTCGTCCTAAAGCTGCTGATATGTGCAACATATTAAGTTATTGGCACCTCTATGTAAAACAATAAAACAATTAGTTTTCTTTTAGTTAAATGTTGAATAAGTTTTCTGTTGCTTCTTCTTGCATGAGCAGCAGAAAATTGGTGCCTAGTTATGAGAAATGGTAGATTATTTAATGTGCTTTGAGAAGGACTCCAGTGGATTTTATGCAGATTTCAGATGATTTCTAAAGAGTTTGCCCTATTCACTGCTACAATATGAATGCAAGAAAGGTTCAAATTAACAAGTGAAATAGAAAATTATGGATTACTTATGAGACATGCTTCAAGACTATCATTTTAGGTTGTTAAAGTACAGCACAATTAAAAAAAACCAACTTATATACACCCAGCTTATTCCTGACAGTGCTGCTGAAAATTAATCTGAAGTAGTCATCTCGTTAAAGTAACTTGTGTGTGGTTTAGCTGAATCTTTGCTTTCTCTCTTTGGATAATCTCACCCCTGATCACCCAAAGCCTAATTTGACCTCACCACGCAGATGCTGAACATAAACCCAAAGTAAAACAGGATTGTTCCTGTAATGAGTGACTCCAGTTTCACTGATTTATTCATCACCAGAAAACAAGAAATCAAGACAAATGCAGCTGGAGACACTGAACTTCAATTGATCAACTAAAACCACAGAGGAAAATGGCTGCCCCATTTTGAGATATTAGTGGCAAACATCTTCATTTATTTATTTTTTTTAAATATGCTGACCTGGACATTGTACATATCATTGACACAAAGCATCATGGACTATAGGAAAGGGAGGATATGAATTTCTTAATGTTGATTTAAATAAATTTTAATCAGAAGTTGGATATTAAAATAATTTTTCAAATTCTGACAAATTTACTTTAAGGCTCTTTACATCCTAAAGGAGCGCCGCCGATGAAGTGGTGGAAGAACAAAATAAGAAACAAGTACCCAGATTGTTGCCTCTTACTACAATATAGTTCCTAATGATATGTGGCAACAAAAAGCAGTAAAACGCAGCAATCAATCAGTTACTGATCGGTTAGTAATCATTTTGTTGGCACAAGCTTGACTTTGCTGTAATAGTTTACCATTTTTCCTTTTAAAGTTTTTGGAAGTCATAGGATGAGAGTTTGAGCAAACACGCCCTTTGATCATTACAGGATAAAAAACAGAAAACTACCATAGTAAGGAATGCAAGATTGCTTAAAAATTTTCAAATATTCGAAATAACTACAATAGGAATCCTCAAAATGTATTATTTCATTAAGGCTGCGTGGTTAAAATGATAGCAACAAGCAACAGAAAAGTTTTCCTTCAGTCATGGTGGTGTGTGTGTGTTGGCGTGTGTCTGTGTGTGTTTCCGTACCAGGTACTCCCACATGCTCCTCCACGAAGCGCACATACTTCTGGGCGTTCTCTGGCAGCTCCTCGAAGCTTCGAGCTGCTGAGGTGTCGCTCTTCCAGCCGGGCAGCGTCTGGTACTGGACGTCGACGCGCTGCAACACCTCCTGATTGGCTGGCGCAAAATCAGTCAGAGCAGAGGACAATTTGAAAACGTTCGCCTTACAGCAAGTCCGTTAAAAGCTGGGGCTCTCTGTCAAGATTCATGCAAACTGGAAAAGGAAATGGAATCTGATCAGATTTTTGTTTTTGTTAGATGTCTTATTCTGAGCCAAAAAGAAAAAACACTAAAATACTGGAAAAGCAGTAAAATCTAGTTTCCTTAGTAAATATATAATTAAAAGTCCTACTGAGGCAAAATTTATTTTGGTTAAAAGCAACAAGCAAGTACAGTTTTTTTCCATGAAAACACTGTGAAAAAGTACTGCGATTGCCTCCATGCACCATCAATGCGCAACACTCCACTGATGAAGAAAACGCATGTTGAGATTAATTTGATGTTTGCTGAAGAACATTTGGACAAGTCAGTGAGGTAAAAGGTATAAATAAATCAGTGAGGTATAAGTATTTAACACATTCATGTGTAAAATACTTATTTTTCTTCTTGTAACTTCTTTCTTCACAGGCACACTTACCTGGAAAATGAGGTATAATTTCACCATCGACTTTGTACGCTAAGCCCACTTTGATCTCTGAAAATACGTCAAGTATGTCCAGTTTTGTAAGCGCTAAACTGAAAGAAAAGACGAATGAAAGAAAAACAAATCAAGTATTTCTCTTTATATCTTTCACATTTTGAAAAAAAAAAAAAAAAGCTAAAACTGGAAGGAAAACAGAAAAAAAAACAACATACGCAGTGAAGCCATTTATCATATGTGCATATTTGATGAGCACCAGGTCCAGCCAGCCGCAGCGGCGTTTCCTGCCCGTGGTCACGCCGATCTCCTTCCCTCGGTTCTGAAGCAGCTCTCCGATTTCCTGATCACCAATAAAGAAACAAACATTTCGCAGGTGAGTTTTCTACGCTCTTCTTCAGGCAGCAAAACCCAGTACGCTCCTGCACTGAAGCTCAGTCTGACCTGTAATCAGGATTTACAGGCTGATTTAGCTTAATGAAAAATATACTGCAGGTGGGAGCAATGTGCCTACATGTCCTCTAGATGGTGCTGTTTTACAACAAAATGCTCCTCTCTTTGAAGAACTGGACTTCTACATCAAGTTTCTAAAAGCATAATAAACACCTATGACTATGTTATAAATAATATCAGTATGTACAAAGAATTAGAAAATCTTGCAACAGAAAAACTACACTTTCCATTCCAAATCACGACAGAAGAAGAATAACTCTGTCATGACTGCTCAAGCAGTGCTTTTTCTATTTACACCTGCTGGTAAATTATTTGCCGTGTAGAAATATATTTTCCATAAGTAATTCTATGGAACTGTTGCATCGCAATGATTTTGAACAATATGGTAGTTTGACTCAGATAGGTCTTTTTATAGGTGCGTAATTTTAGGTTTGGTAGTAAAACTGAGGGCTCCTCCTGTGACAAACATAAAGCATTAATGTGTCATGTTGTGTATCTTCTTACGTTGCTCTGCTCTGAGGGGAAGGCACCGATGCCCACTCTGGTGGTGTAGGCTTTGACGACCCCGTAAACTTCGCCGACATTCTGGGGAGGCATGCCGAGTCCCGTGCACACCCCGCCGACTGTGCAGTTGGACGACGTCACAAACGGGTAGGTACCTGCAAAAAAAAAAGTTAAAAATCCACACATAAATATGCATCTTGTTCAGGTTTTAGGTTATAATCGGAGGATTATTTGATTATTTCCCTCAGCTTTCATGTGCTTTAAAAAAGAAAAAAGCTCACCTCAATAATGGTTTCCGTTTGCAAATAAGATTCTTAAAGTGGCAGTATTATGTATTTTAACATAACCAATGTTATTTTCAGTTGTCAGGAAGCCATCACAACATTGCTCCTCTATTAACACTTTATCAACATTTTTATCAGAGTTGCACTGAGAAGTAGCTCATATAACGAGCTCTGCAGATGTGCAGATGTCCTATGTGTTTGCTAATTGCTGCTGGCTAGTCTGAAGGAGTTTTATAAGGGAGGAACAGAGGGAGGTTGCTTTGTGAGGTGCTGAGGAGAAGCTGCGCCTCGAAAATGGTGCAGTATCCAGCCAGGCGTTTTACACAGCTGAATGATTGCCATGGGAGATTAAAGGATTTGACAAACATGCATGGAAAAAAAATCAAGGCAACACTCCAAGTATGTTTTTTGATGAAGGTGTAACATTATAACATGGAGTAAAGCTCAAAAAAGTCAATTTTGCGTAATACTGCCCCTTTAATGAGAAATCTGTACAAGTTATAATTCACACAGGTCACAAAAAAAATGATTCCAGCCAATCTAGGAACTCAAGGTAGGCTTTATGACAACCAAGCTGTTTTGATAATAGTGCTGAGTGTGGTCAGTGCTCGCAATAACGAAGGATCTGTTCAGGTGCGAGATAATTCCTGAAAATGACTGTAATTCAGCTCGACTGACAGACTGCTGCAAGTGGTCGCCTTGGTGCTCATGCAGTAAGGTGACAGAGTGGCTACAGCTGGTGAGACGGCACGTAAACCCCGGAGACACAGGAGCATGTCGGGAAACTTACCATCATCCCTACTCATAACTCCAGGAAGGCTTTTGTGAAGAGCAATGCAAATCTTAATGTTATCTAACCAGAGCAACCATTAGATGAGGCACACATGCGCTGACTTACTGACCGAAGTCTATGTCCAGAAGTGCTGCGTTGGCTCCTTCCACCAGAATCTTCCTGGGAGGGCCGTGGAGAGCCTCGTACATGAAGTGCACACCATCCCTCACCATGGGCTTAAGTCGCTCCACATAGGCCTGAATCAGGTAAATACAGACCAATCTTTAATAAAGAAAAAAACCAAAACACAGCAGGATTTTAGATGATCGTCCTGTTTAGATTACTTTTATTAATTACCTTTAATTTATCCAGCTCTCCTTCTATGTCGATCTCCAGTGTCGGATACATGGCTTTGTACTGCTGAGCCAGCATTTTGTATCTGTAACAGGTGGTCAACTCTGATTAGTTAAATTTCTAAATTTAGGCACACTTTCCTGTGAAATGATCATGAGAAATACAAGTTTCCACAATGGATGCAGTTCAGCTATATCCAAACAAGTTGAAGAAAATCTTATCCGTACTTTACTGGAATTTCCTGAATTCAGGGGCTGTGCATGAACACGTTATTGAGAGGCGTTAACCTTTTGGAGAAATTTTAAATTAACCATAAGAAATTTTAAATTAACCATGATTTACCCTACCCTGATAAACATGAACTATGTATTCGTTCATTGGCATCATTAGACAGCAGACCATCAATGAAGTTTTAGGACAAATAAAAGCTTTTTAAAGCAGAAAACAGTCATTTTCTCTTGTGGTAAGTGCTAGGTGACTGCTGTGTATTTATAGGTGTATATGTGAATTAACTTCTTTCTTTGTCATTTGGTTTGTTTGTGGCTTTGTGAGGGTCATCTCCCCCAACCTTCAACCCCCTTCTTTCACTTTTTTGCTATTTTTAATTGACCTGACGTGCCCACCTGGCTGCCTAAACAAGATATTGGTTGTTATTTCTTTCATGCAATAAAGTTAGTAGTACTACACTTTTTTCCTTTGGTCAAACATGGAGATACAGATTTCGAGGATTTCATGAAACAAAAAACGTCAGAATGGACAATATCAATGTTACTGATTTACCGATTAGGCAGAAACAAGAGGGGTAATGCTAAAAACTCATGAATAAAATGATTGTTACAGAGTTAACTGAGGGCAGAGAGTAAAATCCTGTAATGCAAGAACAGACCTTTCGGAGAACTGAGTGAAGTCGGACAGTAAATCACATATCCTGAGACCGCTGCGTGCCGCCTTAGCCGAGTACACCGGACCGATCCCCTTCTTGGTCGTCCCGAGGCTGAGCAGGGCCGGGAGCAGAGAAGGGAGGAGATAATTAACAAAAAACATTCACGTTAATTCCTACCTTACCATTTTACAGCAACAGAGTTCGTCATGCAATCACACGTGAAACTCTTCTCATTTAACCAATCAGCAAGTCTGACTGAAACCGGACAGACACGGAAAGAACCGTGTCCAATTAGCTGATCAGACATTTATTATTTTAATATTTTAGAGATAGATCTTTAACTCCCAAGCAACAGAAAATACCTTCTCTAGCTATTGAATCATCAGAACTTCACCTTTTATATACAGCACAGTATCAGAGAAAGAGCATTAGAAAACAAATTAAGCAAAATGCACATTTGCATTTCAACAACATGCCATGGCAACGTGTACATCCGATAAGTCTTATTAAAAGGAAGCTTCAGCACAGCGACATTTGCTGAGCCAACATGCGAACTACAGACCAGAAATAGACAAAGATCCTCTGTGAATATAGAGTTTCACTTGAAGCCCCACTCAGTGTGAAACATCCACTCACCATGTGTCCCACAGTGGAAAGCTAATGTGGATTTACCACAACTACTACTGCTACTACAAAAAAAAAAATTCTCTTATTTTTTACTTCATAAATGAAATTAAGAGGCTATTAAAGAATGTTCTAATTTGTAATTTTCTGAAAGGATTAATTTTTATTTCATATATTTTTTATGGTTTGCGCAACAGTGAATCATAAAATGTAGAGGTAAATAGAATATTTATATCCACTGCCTTAAACATAACCCAAGCACAGTTTCATCCATTGTAACTTGCAACACAAAACTGAAGAAATCTTAGGTTATGGTTAGTAGACACACACCTTATGAAACTGAAACAATGACTGTTGGAAAAAAATAACACCTTATCATCCAATCTAAAAAAGTTCATTTATTTTTTAACTCTGGATTTCTGATTTTCTTTGTCTTTATGGAAGCTGACATCGAACTGTAATTTGAATAAAAATACATATAGATGTGCTTGAAAGTAAAAGTTATGCAGCTTTAAACTTGTATATGTGATAATACTGCATGATCCCGACCGTTTGTAATTCCTGGAATATGTTCAGCCTGGTACTTTTAAGCAGCTTGATTCTGTATGAATGTAATCTGTGTGATCCGACTCCAGCAGAATCCACCAGCCTGACGCATCAAACAGCTGAAAGCTTATAACGGCTGTGTCATTACAGCATGTGATCGCTTTGCCTCTTGCACAGATTCGCTGGGAGTATTTGTGCTTTGGTTGATGAGCTGCAAAGTCTTTATGACTTGTTCTAAAAATAAATCTCAAGATACAATTAGGGAGTTAAGTTCTTGGATCAGATAAAGATTATCCAAGATAAAAAAAAAATAAAAATCTGTATAAGGTGAATTTATTGTTCATCAGCGTAGATGAGTTAATGATTAGTTTCATTAGACTTTTCCTCTGATCACTAAAACTAGATATTACTTCATTAAAGAAACGTGAGAACAGCAGCTCATTTTCACAAAAAAAACTTATGACAATTAGCTATCAGAGTTTTCTTGATAACAAATTTCATTTAACACCTTATATTTAGCTTACCAGCTGAATTAAGTGTAACAATAAGTTTTTAATGGAGAAATGAGGATGAGGAATAAAAACTGTGACATTTATGTGCTGGTAAAGCAACTTATTTAACCTCTTTGCTTTTACAGCCCCCTTAAGCAAGCAGTCATTGTTTAACAGCAGGAAATCAAGAAACAGAGAAAGTTTATATAAAAACGGGAATAACTGCACCTTTAAAGAAGTCAAAACTTTTTTCATAAAGATGGTGCAACAAACCAAACTATCCAAGTCTTTTGTTCTAACAATCTTTATCTAAATTTGCTCACAAAGGAAAATATTACACTGACAAAAAATAGTTTTCAAGACAGCTTTAAAGTGATGTGTTCTGTACATAAAATAAATTCCCACTGTACCATCCTAGATGTCAACATATTTGTCTATTTTAGTAAGCTATATTATCATATACAAATTTTAAAGGGTTACTGCTAAATTTGCAAAATAGAAATCACATACTGTTTCTAAGGTTCAAATTACTAAGTGAGAGAGAGGAGAATGTGTCAGTGACTAAAGTTTTCTATGACTTTAAAGAGGGAAAACTTTAGTTTTAGCATAGCTATATGGACCACTTTTTTCAGTAACAAGTAATCTAACGCGTTGCTATTTCAAATCCAGTAATCAGATTAAAGTTACTTATCAAAATCACTTTGCATTACTGTGTGTTACTACCTTCTTTTGCTATTTAATTGCATTTCCTCTACGCGTCTTGTTGAGTGACCGACGTCTCTATGCGACAGTATCAGCAGCAACAGGAGGGGGAGGAGGAAGATGGGGGGAGGAGGAAGATGTGCATTTTGTTGGTGGAAAAACAGGAACTATTTTGAGTTTCTGTCGCCAAGTTCGATTATTATAAGCGGCTTTGGGCTTTTTTTTTTTAAGTCGCTTGCAAATTTAATGAGTCGCAGAATGCTCCTTTTTGGGCTTAGAAATAAGCAGAGACTCATAATAAATCCCAGAATTTGTCCGTCATTAAGGTAGTTTTAGTCAGGCTCTCCTTGTCCATCATTTCCCAGATTATCCGTCCTACTGTGTCTTTGTTAATGTCAAGTTAATATATTACCTATGAATTACGTCGAGCTATCCAGAAAATTGGAAACATCGAGACTAATCTGAACAGCTCAATAAACGTGAAAACAGCCACGAATGAACGAGTCCGTAAAGTTGTGCAAATAAAGCCATTATAATTATTAATATTAAGATAAGTGTCACAAATCTGTCCAGTAGCCATCTGAGTTGCGGAGCTGCAGGAGGAGAACTGTGCTGTGACAGCAAACACAGGGCCGTAATGCAAAACATGGAGGCTGGGGGGAGGAATTGGGACTTTAAAATCCTTCTTAAGAGTTTTCCAGACAACAGTGGACCACACAAAAACACACACAAATTACTAACGCTTTTTTTTTTTTTTTTTTGGTACTGTTGTAACCATTGAAAAAATCTCCTCTTCAGTTCAACCATATAAGTAGAAATACATTGTTGATGTTACCATTATAAATTGAGTATTGGCAAAACTCAATGTCATTTTCACAGGTGGTGGAGCGTTGTTGTTAGCAGCTGCTGAAAGTAACTAAAAAAGTTACTTTTAATGTAACGTAGTTACTTTCCAAATCAAGTAGTCAGTAATTTAAGTTACTTTTTCAAGGAGTAATCCTTGAATCTGATTAAAGTTACTTTTTCAAAGTAACTATGCCATCACTGGCTATATGCTATCAGCTGTACGATAACATATAGCCTCTAAACACCAGTCTAAAACCTCACTGTCTGAAACTGTAGGAACTTTTTTTTTTCCTGTGGATCTGAAATACAAATCCTGTTCAAGTCTCAGGTTCTGACCTGTGTACTGGATAGTAAACAATGTACCGTATTTTCCCAACTATAACTTGCTCTGATAAAACGAATCAGTCAAAAAATGCATCATGAAGAGGAAAAAGACACATAGTATGAGTCACACTGGACTTCAGACCCATTCAATAAAATATAATGTTGTTGAAAAGCCGATTTATTTTAGGAACTTTACCACTAAGAGAGACACATTTATAGTTTAATTATTTTCACAATTGGAAGTTTAAAAATCTTTATTTCTGTTATGATGATTTTTTCACTTTCAGCAAATGGAAACAACATTTAAAAATGTGAATATTACACTAGACCAAAAATATTTAAAAAAAATTCTTAAAAAACAAAAATGCGGTTTAATGAAAAGTATGTTTTATACTTTTCAATAGTTGCTGTTATTCTGAAAAACGAGAGTCATCGGGAGTCAGGATATTTCATCGAATATGACTGCATGAATCATTTATTTTGAAATTGTTAAACGTGACAGGGACCTCGTCCATGATGTTGACATGAAGTTGATATTCCTGTTTTTCAACAAACTTGTGGAAACGGTGAACCTTCGGTTAGGCAGTTTTTGACACACCTCTGATAGAGAGGCGGCTGCGTTGTATGAAGCGGTAACGCAAAGTCATTTGTACCCCATCTTAAATGGATACAAATGTCATCTGTGACTACCACGGTGTGGAGGTATAATTGCACCACTGACAAGCCTCTCCCTGCAGCATGCTCTTCAAGAACCCATCTGTGGACTTGTTCTTCCAGCTCTGGCCATCTTGCTTTCAGTCTGCGATTACTTTGCAGCTGCAAGTGATAATATTTTACTTCTTGGTTCATGTCAGTCCGTATGAATTAACATTTAAAGCATCAGTCAAAAAGGCATCGTGAAGAGAGAAAAAAAAAAAACAGAAGTTGCACCTGCCTATAAGTCACAGAACCAGTCAAGTAATGAAAAAGAAGTGTGACTTAATATCAGGAACATACGGTACATTTGAAGGACATGTAAGTGCATAAGGGTTAGAGGTAGGTTTAAGTCTCTAAAGATACTGATGCATAAAGCAGAAGTAATTGAGAATGGTGGGGTTTATGAATCCAGGGCTCCACCCAGGAACTAAATACTTCTTAAACTATCAGTCTGCACTGCCAGTCAACTTTCTGTAGGGCTCCCTCCAGTGTTTTATAAGCCTGGCGGGCCACCAGGATTTACTTGTGCCCCCACCAGGCTAAGCATTTCTTATTTACTTAAGTATTTTTAAAATGTTTGCATTTTTTATGACTTTATAGTTGGTATTCAGGTATTAATTTTCCAATCTTTCAATAATACATAATTGTCAAGTGATATTTTCAAATTTCCTGTCAACTGAATGACTGCCCTAGCACCCAACCACCGGGCTTAGCAAGTTTTCTGGGGGAAACCTTGTTTTTGAAAGAACACAACTAACCTTAATTTCACTGTTCGGAAATATTTCTAAAACACAAACGGTGGTGGTGTGAAAACCAAAAGACCACCACATTAATCTTATTAATGTAGCATTTATTTAAAACAACAAGCGATAAGTCTGAATTTATGTGTAAATTATATCTATTCTTTAGGTTGTTGATCATCTCAGACCAAACCATACCAACATACAAGATTTATGTACGTTAAAATTAAAAATAAAAGCTTACATGTTTGTTTACATTGTCCATGCGTACGGATATGTTTGGACGAGCTGGTGTGTGTGTGTGTTACAACCATCTTTCTAAGCAACAGGTTTCTTACTTCTTGCCTGCTTGCTCTTGCCGCTGCTGTTCCTGAACGCCATCGACAGCTTGGTGGAAGTCAAACACTGCGGAGGAGGGAGAGAGGGGACACACACTCTCACACACCTCAGAGAAAGCAGGACTCACACATACACCAATATGCACACATTCCAGCATTCACACACGCATTCCCTTTCCCCCCACCCCAGAAAAACAGCAAAGAGGTAGAGCTGGCAGGGCTTACCTATATGTGCTCTGTCTGAGATGATCAGTCTTTTGTCCCAGTCCGTCAGGCCTAAACATACAGAGGAATACCTTTAATCTCTCGGGTTTTAATAAAACACGCTGTTGTAAACCGGTGTAATTTTTATTTTTATTTCTTTTCAAAAACATGTAAAAATATATATTTCACTCACCTTTTCCCTTGCCTTGGTTTTTCTCAGCCTCTTCAAACAGGCCTGGAAGGTGGATCACGACACCATTTCCTGAAACAGCCACCGATGAGAGGATGGTTATGTTCACAGTTTCTGATAACTTTGTAACAAATAGACAGTGCAACCAGAAGGTGCAAGGATGATTCAGGGAATTATAAATTTGATTACCTGAATAATATTTAGTATTGTTAGGAATGCACCAGTCTGGAAGTCTCAGCCTATATTGATACCCATTGATAATATTCTTGTTATGGTCGATACACAAAATTTACCAATACTAAATATATTTCTCTACCATTTGGGGATTGTGAAAAAAAATGACCACATGACATTGCTTCCTTGTTTCAGATAAATACCCCACAATCCCACAGAGCCTCACTATCACATGCCCAAACAAACAGCACATGGTCGACTACATTCTTGTCCAAAATGTACCCCAATGGCAACAAGTTTGAAATCAACATTATTTACCTTGGTCCAGTCACTATGCTAAAAATTTTATTACATCAGTCAATACTGACGTTAATGTTAATGTCGATTATTGGTGCCAGACGCTTTGGAGGGTTGGAATTAGAGTTAGATTGGGAATCCTCAGAGCTAGAGGGCCAGTGTTGTTTTTCTGAAGACATAGCACAATACAAGCAAAAACTTAATTTTTATGAACTATGTAAAAGATATGAAAAAGCTCAAATAAACAGAAGTAGGTGAATGATATGACTACATTTTAAAGTTTGAATGATGTTTCTGGCTGAAAGTACATGGAAGTAGCTAGCTGTGAAAGAGTGCAAAGTTTTTAGCAGAATTTTCTAGAAGTTATGGGATGCGCCATTCATTTCAATGGGGCTCATGATAGTCACAAAAAGCTGAAGATTTCATAAACCATAGAAGACATGAATACTAAAAGACATAGTTGTAATGTTATCATATTCTGAATGAGCAGGGTAGGGTAAAAGTTGAATAGTTGAAATAGCACAAAGTATGCAGAGGCAGTTAAGAGGTGAAAAGTGTACGGAAAAAAAGGGAAAGAACTCAAGAGAGTGAATAGCTAACGCATTGACTGAGGAGCTAAAAGAGTACATCTGCAGAGGTGTTGTGCTGCTTGAAGCAGCTCAAATAAGCTCAAACATAGGTCTATGTTAGAACCTGTAAATACTCCATGTCAGTAGGAGGTGGTAAGCGACTTGAGTGGAATCGCTAATCAAGATAAAGAAGGAAAAGTTAAAAGAAATTACTTCATTTTAAAAACCCGCTTTGTTTTGCCAGAATTTGTAACTGCAGTTCAAGAATAAAACTCTGGAGGTATAGTTTGTGGTTTCTGAATGGGAAAATTGGTCAAATAAAGTTTCTGGAGTTACCGGGAGTCACAGGTGGGGAAAAAAACCTCATAGCAGTGTGTTGCATAATCAGTCCACTCTTAAGAAAAGACAGGCGACAAACATTATTAAAAGCCCAAAACTGATGTGTCAATCATGCCATTAGCAACACGGCTCACCACAACTGTAAGTGTACAATCAAAATTATCACGATAAATGATAAACGATACAATAAAATCCCTCCCTCCACCAATAAAGAACATAGGTAGAAAATATGGATGTGCCAAAAGTAAATGTGGAAACGAGACAAACTGAAACATTACAAGAGACTCTTCTCAAACAGAGAATCACTAAGAAGTAGAGAAGGAGACGCAATTAAGCTGCATGTTGAAGCGCAGATGTGTGGAGCGTTTGGGAGCCTTAAAGAAAGAGTTGGGACTCCATTAGCTAATGAAGTTAGTGCAGATGAGTGGATGTGATGCAGCCCGCAGCTTGGCACCGAGTCAAGCTGCTCACAGTCTCTGTAGCAGTCATTAAAATGGATTTTTCAAGTTAAAAGGTAGTATCTTGATCATTTCGGTCTAAAAAAAAAATTAGTGAAGGACGCCCTTATTAGTGTGCCTGAATGTACGCACGTAGTTTGCATTAAAAGAAAAGAAAGAGGAAGAGAGTGTGCTGCTCTTACACACCAATAAAGGCAGTGACTTTGGGGTTGATGATGCCGCTGGGAAGGAGGTGAAAGTCGTACTCCACAGAGTCCACCACCACTGTGTGTCCGGCGTTGTTGCCGCCCTGCAGAGAAGCAGCAGAAAGCCGATGAGGAGAAGCAACAGAAACACAGAGAGGCCTGCTGGACGCTTTTTGTTATTTTAAAGAAACATTCAGGCTGAATCGTTTGACGAGTAGCAGCAAGCAGGACACTTTCTGTTTGTATTGTTAATCCCACAGGATCTTTCAGATATAACACAACTTCAGTGGATTGTTGGTATGTTGTTTATTGTCTGAAAAAATCCAAATGGTGCACACCCAAAGCCAATCCTACATGTCTGGGCAGGACTTGGTGTTCCTATTGGATTGATAAAATGAAAGTATAAACCTCATAGCTCAACTGCTGAGGATTATTCACACTCAGAGTAAAGAAACTGTAGCTGCAGGAAGAATATTTGGTTCTCCAACGGTCTTCACCACCAGCAGTAAGAAATTAAAAACCTGAATATCAAGGTTTTGGCTGTCATGTTTGCACAAAGAGAAAGAGAGATCAGTTACAGCTTTAGCAGCATTTAATGGCGGTGCTGTCCTTGTCCCACTACCCAAAGTCACTGAATAGGAAATCAATTTATTGATCGATGCATGTTAGTGAACCCATAATTACTGAAATGCCATCACTTAGCTCATTAACACTGAGATTTTTACTTCGTTACATCACGGAGTGAGACATCTGACAGCTTAGAGGTGAGGATATTATTACCAATCTGAGAAATTGGTTAATGAAACTAAACACTTGGATTACTCTGGGAGTTTGATAAAAATACCACCACTAATTAAATTATAATCTGGCTACAAGTAGCATAGACCAACAGTAACACAACTCCCCCCACCTGTTGCTGCATGCTACCAGTCAAATGGCTGAAAAACCTTTCCTTCACTCAAAAGGAGCTCAAATCTTCTGAAATATTTCCAGTCACAAATAACACGAACTGTCACGATTAGCCAACATTAGCTTTTTATACTTGTCGTACTCTAAAAACTCCAACAAAAATAAAAGGTTCCACACAATAAACACTTAATATAATAAAAACTACTTCCAAATGTAGAGGGTGCTTACTCTATTTTACTCTTAAGGTATCAAAATCAAAAATATAGAAAAACCATTTAATTGACACTGAGAATCAGAGATTCTACATATTTTGGACATATATCAACACTCAGCTATACAATTTACAACACGCAATTATCCAAAAGTTTCCTCAAAACAATTATATTTACAGTGCAGCGAATAAGAATTTGCCCCTAACAGATTTTGCATTTGTGGGGTAGCTGTGGAGTAGTTTTCTTCAATAATTGTAGGTTTGATTCCAGCTTCCTCCTGTTACATGCCAATGTGCCCCTGGGCAAGGCACAAAATTCCAAGTCACCAACCGATCTGTGTGTCGATGTGCAAATGTGAGAGTGTGAATGGGTGAATGTGGCTGTAGTGTAAAGCGCTGGAAAGCTTGTCCCCCTGAAATGTTCAAATCAAACTCATTTTAAGGAGAACGAATAACCTAAGTAAATACAAAAAGAAGCTTTAGAATTATGATTTTATTTATAAACTTCACCACAAGATAGATTATGACAGTTATAATAACAAAAAGCATAAAAAAAACCCTAAGCTAAATTTAACTGCAGATCCATTTTTCTCTTTGCCTCTTTTGTCTTTAGTTTATCCCTGGACCAGGATTTGCTCCCCTTTCTGCAGTCTGTAAGTACATAAATCAAAGCTAGCATGTGCTTTTACCACAAAGTTATTCTTGGCGAGCACAGCACCCTGCAGGTGTAGAGGGTAACACATGATTGGGAAGAGATGCCTCTCCTTTTTAGAAAGCATTTTTACGGCACATCCCTCCCCAACAGAACCAAAGAACTGGGCTCTGCTTCATACGGTCCTGTGACCAGAACCTCATTCCAGTCATAACAAACTGAACTGTTAGTGGTCCGACACCTGCTGCAGTCCAGTGTTGGAGAGGCAGTACAGAAAAATTTTAATCATATCATGTAGTATTATAAAGAAATCATCATCCTGGATATGACTGAGAAAAATATGATGAAATAACCCAACACTTAAAAAACATTTCCCAGCAAGGTACGAAACTTGTTGTGCTGTTTGTGGGTGTCACTATAATCAAGTGTGGGTTGAAACACCGACCCAAAGTGAAACGGGTGGTCACAGTTCTTAACTATTCTTACTGAAAGCAACCACTAAACGTATTCTTTACTGTCCCTGGAGTTCATTTCCTCTGCCTATTACTACATCTACCCAGACATTTTAGCCAACAGAGGTAAATTGCCACATAAAACTTTCAAAATACAAATTTCAAAAGTTTGTATTTCAAACTATGATTTCTTCTATATTTAAAAGCATAGAAAAACCAAATCAATTACAAAAATTCACTAAGGTATGGCTATAAGATCACTCTGGTTCCTCAAAACATGAACAAACTTTCAGTATTTTTCCTATTGCTAAAGTTCAGTGTTGTGGGGCATTACGGCTCTTTCTGGGTTTCTCAACAAACCATAACCAACCTTGTTAATGTGCAACATCTGATATATTTCTTCAAGTCATCCTCCCAATCTTCAAAAGCATGAGGGACTGAAACCATCTGTTTATGGTGTAAAAGTTTATTCTCCTTGTTTGCCCTATTCAATGGAAAATCTTTCTGATTTATACCTACATCCATCAGACAAGGATTTGAACTGTTTGCTAGAAGACAAGTGTGGTAAAGCTCAATTTGAAACTATTCTCATTTGCTTTAAAATGGTCTGATCGTACACTCCCCTAACTTCTGTTCCTTGATAAATTCAGTCACATTGTGGATGTTTAATGTTACATTGTCTTTATCACTCTGATAAAGACAATGTAAAATGTCTTTCTTTCTTTAATGAAAGAATGCTTTCTTGGTAACACTTTATTTGAAGGGGTGTGTTTGAGACTGTCAATACTGTCATAAACATGACATAACACTTTTTATGAACATGAAGGAGTCTTTGTGAAAGTCTATGTCTGTTGTCATGAAGTGTCGTTCAGTAAATAATGACACTTAGTGCAAAGTTTACACTTTTAATGGACTTTTAATGGAAATTTTAGTACAATTTTGCATTAAAAGTGTCATTACTTATTGAATGACATTTCATGACAACAGTCAAACATTCATAAAGAGTCTTTCATGTTCATAACAAATGTTATGCTTATGACAGTGTCATGTCATTCTTATGCACACCCCTTTCACACAAAGTGTTACCAAATTCTTTTTAGTTGTGTTCTTTTTTTCCCACAAGAAACAAATATTTCACAACTGAAAGAATTATTTCAAAAATTATTTTCAGTTGAAAAGAATCTCTCGGTTGTGAAAGAATTTTTTCTCGAAAGAATTTTCACATCTGAATGACACTTCATGAAAGAATTTGGTAACACTTCGTGTGAAGGGGTGTGCATAAAACTGAAATGACACTGTCATAAGCATGACATAACATTTGTAATGAACATGAACAATGTTCATAACAAATGAACATTCTTGCCAAAAAAATTTCACAAGAAGAATTCTTGATAGAATTCTTGAAAAAAATTCTTCCAAGAAAAATTCTTTTTCAAATGATTCTTGTGAAAGGATTCTTTCACAACTGAGACTGAAGCTGGGTGAAGCAACAAACACGTTCATGTTTCATGACCATGAACAAATGAAGATCTTTGTCTGTGTGTCAAAGTAAAAAACAGAACAGGAACTTCTGTTTCTGCAACAATCCATACAGTTCAGCTTTAGCATTAACTTAACGCGTTATGATCACAAATGTATTTGTAATGTATGCTGGTCTTTGCGGAAGTATTCAAGTATTCATGTCTCTTTGCTGCATTGTGCAATATTACAACCACAAACTTCGAGGTAGTCTGCAAGGGTTTTTTACGTGACATAGCAAAACAAAGTGGACGAATGCATCATGGAGGAAAACAGTAGCATGGTTTCCCAATTTCTTTTTACAAAAATTTTAAAAGTGAGGCGTGTACTGTTAAAAAAGCAGATGTACATACGCAGAATAAAACAATTTAAAAAAGGCTTCATCTTCCTGGGTGTTTCAATACTGTATTTCCACATAAAGTGCTTTCCTGATGATTCTATCTATTTCATGAAGCGCACCAGTTCCTCCTGCAGCAAAACTTCCTTACACTACAGCATCCCGTTGTTACGGTTAAACAGCTTTATCAGATATACGACATGTCTCCAAAAATGAAGGTCTTTGTCCGTGTGTGCGTTTCTCTCATTTATGTGTTTCTTTAGGAGAAATTACTTCCTCCTCACTGAGAGGCCTTTCAATCCATGTCGGTACAGGACACATTTCAGTGTCACTACACTGTAATCAGCCAACAACTTCACAAGTTCTTTTGCTAAATTTTGGGGTTAATCTACACATTTTGGGCCAAAATACGTCCGTCTCTAGAACACACAACCTGTCTTCTTCCTGAGCGTGTCAAACAAGAGAGCAGTGTGTTCCAAGTGTGACCTTGAAATACTTTCCACAGGTGAGCCTCTAATTAACTCAAATATGTTGGGCAAGTCATCAGCGGTCTCCAAAGCCAGGTGGCACCAATAGATAGAGAAAGCTATCTAGATGTGCTACGGTAGGAAAACCAATGAGGTAGCACAGATCGTCAGAACATCAGAAGCACGTTCTTTATTTACCCACAGTGGACTTCTTCCTCCAGTTCTAGGTGTCTAGCTTTTAGCCTGCAATTAGCTTTCCTCATGGCTGCAGATGGTAATGTTTAATCCTTAATCCAGTATGAATAAATATTTAACATGAAGAGGAAAATAAAACATATACAAGTTGTACCTGAATACAAGTCGCAGGACCAGCCAAACTATAAGAAAAAGTATGACTTATAGTCTGGAAAACATGGAAGCAGCTATAAGAAGAAATTAGGAATGTCACAATAGGACACTGTAGTTTTATTTGTGAGGTTAGCCAAAATACTTTTGACCTCTTAGATGGTGGAGAATCGAAATTGATTAAATATCTCAATAACACAGGTTAATTAAAGTCAGAGCCATAAGAAGAAAATACCTTAGTTGTGCTTTGGAGGACGCGTACGTACTTCAGGTGTCACCTATAGAGAACGTCAGCATCTGTTTACTCAAAGTCAAGGGTCAACAGAGCAACAGTTCCTGCTTCACACCCAGTTCTCTCAGAGAGTCACCTTGGTGTTTTCACAAACACCAGACTCCAAGGCAACAAGAAGCATTAATGTGCTTTGTTTGTCTGACCAACACCCAAAAATCTGATCCATAGTGTGCAGACAAAATGAGGGCGTGAGCAGCTAAGGAACCCAATGTACTAACTGCTAAACAGTTATATTTTCTGAAATAAAATATAATTGTTTGTCCTACAAACATTCTCACGTATTTTCTCTCTTCTACATGCAGCCCTTACTCTCAGAGGCCTATACTGTAACAAACACCAAGAAAAAAAACTGCTTGCAGAGCCGATTTTATAAAAAGATCGACACTATCTCTTTCAGCTCACCACAGCGTACTCACGTGTCAGTGAATCTCCCCCCATATTAAACATACACATCCAACATGTCATGGAAAGGAAGCGGCGCAGGAAGCCAATACCTGTTTTCTCGTTTTAAGTCCAGCTACGTTCTTGGCAAGACCGTCTGTGGAAAGGCACTTAGAAGGAGAACTTGTTTTGTCAACTTGTTATCAACAGAGTAAACTAATAGCTCTCTGAACACAGCAGATATGCGGAGCACTCCAAAGATAAACACCACTGTTATCCCCAGCAGGCTGAGGAAGATTGTGTTGAGCTTAAAATTTTGGCTATAGAACAATCTTTGCTAATAATATTAAATGATTAGGCTGAATGACTTGGAACGAGATTTCCTAAATAGGAGATAAATAAAAGCTAATAAACCAAAACTAATAAAGAGAGCATTTTAGCTGAGAGATTCAGATGCCCCAAAGAAATCTCTACATTCCCGGATTGGCTAGACAAGAATACATGTTGCTTTTTTATGACCTGGAAAACAGATCAATACAGGACATTACAAGTGGTCTGAATACAACAGGACAGCCAGACTGCAGGCTTCTCCTCTGATTAAATATGTGGCTCTATGCCACTAACAGAAAATTGCTTTTTTATACATTTTACCTCATCCCACCTCTCTTGCTTTCACCAACGATCACATCTAGTCTTTTTTTCTGAAGATCAAAGAAAACAATCATCCCAATCATAGGTGGAGAGCTGGGAGTCGAAACAGTCCAAAGCAAAATGTCAGGTAGTATGTCAGGGTCTCACCTGATTTGCATGGAGAAGCCAGATTTATTTGACAAAATCTGTCTCCAAGCTTGAGACATGTATGAACACTTAACACACAAGTTGGTAATGAGTTGGCTTAATTTGCGCTGCAGCCATTTCCCATCAGTCCAAAACAATACGACTGTTTATCACAACACCCCCAATATCTGACTCAAATTTGCTATTACCGAATCATATGAGATTATTTTTGAGTGTTTATAATGTCAAACAAAATGGAAATCATATTCCATTTTGAAGTGCCTGAAATCAGGCAATTCAATGGAAAACCATCAGGATGATCAGATAAAATGGGACATCAGGAGCAGTTTTAATGTAACTACAGTATATACGAGTTGGGGTTCATGCAGCATGTGGGCATTGTGTTTGTCCAGACTGCTCTTTCATTCTCACAGTTTGTTCGTGTCAATGTGTGTGTGAATAACTTGCACATTATCTGTTACTGCTGATAAGGCAGCAATGGCTTGAAAAACTTATTGCAAACGAAAAGCAGCCATCAGAAAACGAAGCATAACTGTATTTTCTATAGTCACTGGTTCACCACTCTGAACCTTATTTTTGCATCATTATTCATACCGGCTCACACTGGCCTGTCTGCCATTTTTAAAACATGCATTACACAATACCCTTGTTGAATATGATAAACGCTTTTGTGACTTTTAATGCCTTCTGAAATCAAGACGCAAATTTGCTGTCGAATTCTGTAGAATCTTGTTGTTTTTAAATCATATGTTTAGTTGTTTTCACCTAAGGCTGATAATGTTAGCCTGACATAGTATTCAGGTTTGAAACTCTTTTTTGGGACTGAAAAGCTGTTGCAAATGAAAAGTGAAACTATTCAATTAACTCCATAACTTCTAGAATTACTTCTTCTATAATATTTAAAAATGTCAGGGTTATTTTTCTTAGCAAAAGATATCTCCATTTCTAAAACACTAAAGACTTTTGAATGGTAATCATGTGTAATAATAATCCACTATAATCCTAATGGTATTGAGAGTCTCAGAAAAAGGTGTTGCTCTGGCAACAAAAACAGCCCTTTAGTTCACTAAACAACTAAGTCTTCACTGTAGCTAAAACATAAAACAGACTGTGAAGAGATTAACCTTGTGGCTGCTATATTTACCATTAACTATTATACATCTACATTACAGGTATTTAAAGAGCTAAGCAGCTAGCAAGAATTCAAGGTGACTTTAGCAAATACAGAGCAACACCGTCTGATATTGCTTAGCCTGTTAAAACCAACGCTGCATTCAAGAAATGTCTGCAAAAAAGGAGAAAATATGTCAACATATCGTTCTGACTCTCACAGTGCTTAGCTTAATGCTAACTCTAAGAAAACACCTGACGTACAAATGTGTAGCGGAACTCCTCTCATCACTGAGCGGGAGAAACTGTCAGAAACTCCCACACTGGAAGTCGGAAGCTGTCAAAGACGGGTTTTTATTTCCGCTTGGCTTCCCCTAATTAAACGAGGTGACATGAAAGCAGCGTGACTCCGACGTGACGGAAAGAAGCGCCGTTTAGCTAGCGACCAACGGTTACCTGCGGGGGGCATTTACCCGGTAACAGCTGGCGCTGTGTGGCCCGAGGTTCTCACCCACCTGACATCTGCACACCATGTCCGCGTCTTGAGCCAGGAGATCCACAACTTTCCCTTTCCCCTCGTCTCCCCACTGAGCCCCGAGCACCACAGTCACTCGGTTGCCAACGGGCGGTCTCGGTAGTGTCCGCTGGCTGCTGTTGCCGTCCGAGGCCTCGGCGGTTTCCTCACTCCCACTTTGAGACATTTCTGCTGGGTTTCTCCCCCCGGCCGAGAGACTGCGTTGCACCGAGCAGCTGCCTGCTGCTTCTGTCGCCCCAAAGACAGAGAAGCGAGAGGGAGCAGCTCTCCCCCCACAGCGACGTCAGGACGCTCTCTGCACATGCGCAACCGCTCGAATTCCAAAATTAAAAGTCCTGAAATATAAACTGAAAGCTACAAATAAACCCCTTTGGGTGTTTATTTAGACAACCAAGACAAGCAACCAAGAAGCTCCTTGTCTTCAATAAAAAAAATAAATAAAAAAAAATTAAAATAAACACCTTAGATGAACCATCTGTTCTACTGCTCTTCTACAATTTCAGGTGACACTTCCACTTGTGGATGTTCAGGCACAGGGAGAAGCAGCATCTGTGACCCCTCAGTTAAAATTAAACCACAAATGGAAGAACAAACACTGTAATTAAAGTCTTTCGTGTATCATTAACCATATGTGTTAGTAACATTTTTAGGATATAAGTTTAAACCCATTCTCAATATTCACAATTGATCACAAAGTCTTTGTTGTCTTTTGTGTTTCTTTGTGATATTTGCAACAATTTATCGCTCTCTGTTGGTTATGTGCGAATATTTCTAATTCTCACATAAATTTAGTATGTAATTTAATGATTCGTCCCAAACCTCCCTGTTTATCCTGTTTATGTGAATTAAAATAGATTCAGATGAACAAATTGAGTATGGTGGGTTTTGTTGTCCCATGTGAATGTTGATCTCAGCAAACAACCAGCAGACGAAACAGAACTAGATGTGAGAACCGTACATAAAAAAAGTTAAAGAAGTTCACAACTGTTGAGTTCTACTAAAAGCTACACAATGTCATAAATATAAAACAATGACACAGTTGCATTTACACAGTTAAATAAGTTTCCATACTGGTGCTTAGATCTGAACAACCTTAATAAATTTAGTTTAAATAACTTAGCAGAAGTTTTTCTTTGGCAGGTTTTTCTGCTCTGCTTTTTTGTTGTTGTTTTGTTTATTTTGATATTTGTTGGGCTGCTTTGTTGCTTTTTCCTGCCAGTCTGGCAATCTGTCTCCCCCTAGTGGATATAAAAGGTATATATATTTAACATCAATTTTAATGATGCAGAAAATTTTAATATCTATCTATCTATCTATCTATCTATCTATCTATCTATCTATCTATCTATCTATCTATCTATCTATCTATCTATCTTTTGTTTCCTGCTGCAGATGGAGATCACGCTGTACGGATCACACCACGCCTGTCCTCTCACCTTCTTTAGCTCAGCGTGAGACAGATGGTCTGCTGGGGAGACGAGAGGAAGCGGTGAGCAGTGGGGTCACGACTTGGCTCTGCATTAGCAAACTAACGTCACGTTTCCACTGTGACCTCACTGAGTGAAGGGAGTCAGAAGGATGTGCCCGTGTCAGAACATGCAGACTCCAGGGATCCTGTGCTGGTTTGCGTTCCCACCAAATGGTTTGCATCAAAGGAAACCAGAGTGTGAGAATTGTTTTTCTTTTGAACACCAGGGTTTCATTTTCTGCTTTGATTTTTTTTTTGTTTTTTTTTATACCTTTCTTTTATGTGACAGACCGACACAAAGTAGCAAGGCAGTGAACCGAGATTAAAGTAATAAATGGTTTTACTTTTTTTTCTCAGTCCCTTTGGGGTATTTCTCAGAATAGAATTGAAATTCTGAAAGTTACTTGCTCACAATGTCACTTTTGCACATCCAGAAATCAATCTCTCATTCCTTTCAGCAAGTTGCAAATGCTTTTGTACATCATGCAAGCGATCATGTACAATTATCTGCTTTTGTCTATAAAACGTATTCCACCCCTCAGATCTTAAATCTTATTCATTGCTTTTATAAATCATTTGTGGTTAAGAAAATTGATTTTTGACCAGAAAAACTACTTTACTGTCAGAGCAAAAACAGATTTTTCTTTCTTTTTTTTTTTTTTTTTTTTTTTTTTACAAAATAATGATAATTATAATACTGACATAAAAGATGTGTCTGCATAAATATTCGCCCCCCTTCCAAACGGTATTTCGGAGATGTTGTACATAGATGCTGCAGTTTTACTCCGATCTTCCTTACAAAACTGCTCAGGAGATCAGTTGGGAAAACCAGAATGTCAATCTTGTTGTCTTCAAACCATTTCTGTGTAGCTGTATCTGGATGCTTTGAGTTGTTAAATTTTCTGGTTATAGAATCTCCCTTTAATTTTACAGTTTAGCTATTTTTTGTGAATTTTAGACAGCTTTAGAAGTGCAAAGCTGGTGTAGAGATTGGAGTTGTTATTAAAGAAAATGTGGTTTCTACGAGTACCAACTGTTGGTCTATATGAACTATATGGCTTTAAATTAAAATGTATTCCACACTTTTAAAATGTTAGTAATAAAAATAAACTCATGTTTCATTTTCCACTCAATTCCACACCTGTGCACTATTTTCTATAAGTCTATCAACAAAAAAAACATTGATAAATACATTGAGGTTTCTATTTGTAATGTTACAAAATGAGAAAAAGTTCAGGGGATATCAGTAATTTGATACTGATATCAGTGTCAAATTCTATATTTTTTAATATAGAAATTAAAAATTATAAAATTCACATGAATGCAAAATAGATAAACTAATAAACATTTGATGATATGCCATTAAATGAGAAATTTGTTGATATTTGTTGGGCTGAAAATGAAAACAGGTGAGCTATAACCAATGATCAGAAGGCCAGAAAAATGGTATAAATCATATGTCAGCAAAACAAAATGTGATTTATAAACTGCAGAGCACACAGACTGTTCAGTCTGCTATTTTGTTGCCTCTGATCGGATCCGTTCACTCAAAGCGACTTGAGAGTGAACGGTGTCAATTTCTATTTTATCCAGTAGAGGGCGATAGCGACACGCTGTAGATGCAAGCCGCTCGGGTCAAACATCAACGAAGAAAAGACCCCCTTCTTCCCCTCCCTAGCAGCTTCAATATTAACCTCCACACGGGGTCATTTGGGTTATTTTTTATTTATTTAACAAACACCTTTATGAAAATGTCTCCGCTGCTGCTCAGGGCCTTCGTGAACGAGCGGCTCACGGCGGTGCTCGGAGAAATCCTGGAGGTTTTCGAAGGAGCGATCGCCAAATACGAAGAAGAAGCGACCAACTCCAAGCAGGAGATCGATCGGCTACAAGCTCTGCTGCTGGAGCTGCAGAGTCAGAGGACAGGTGTGTTTCACCGCTGCTGACCCCACGGGGCGGACTGGGTCCAAAACTCGAACAGCACCACTGTCCAGAACCAGCACTGGTGTCACTACTTTCAGCTTCTGCATCAAAAATGTTGCTTATTGCACGATTCTGGGCTTTTACTGATATCATTCCAGCCCTTCAGTCCATTTATAAAACCAAACAAATAGTACAACACTGTCTCTTTAACTCCTAATGTTTCAAATACTATAATTATCATTATCCAGGACAATTCTTAGTAGCAGTGGATGCATGTCTCTCTGTGTAGCTGTGGAAATAAGTGATGAGATTTTAGAGTTATTTTCTAATGTGTTTAGTTTTAAATAAGAAACATATAAATGTTTTCATCATCATGTAAGTATCTGTATGTTAAGTTATATGTGACACAATGGAATGACACAGTGAGAAAGTATTGAAGAGCCAATGGATCACAGATCCTGATGGTTTCCATCTTAACTGGGACTCTTACCTGTACCTTAGGCTGTGAAGCTTCCTGTTTCACATCATGACCAGCTGGTAGAACAGCCACCTGGTTTCCTGCTGGGTGAGAAAGTGTTTTGGTTGACCTCTGGGACTGATGTTACTCTTTCTTTTTCTTTATGACGTTTTATTCTCAAATACTGGTTCACCCGTTTTATTTGTAGAGTTTTTTTGTGCAGGTAGGAATCTGTGGAATTTGGTTGAGGTATTTTCCATGCTTGGATCAAAAAAAAAGAGAAGGTTTTTGTAATTCCTGGCTCAAGTTTATTGCTTAAAGGTTTTACACATCCATCTAGCCGCCCAGATCAGTTGGCAACCTGGTGATAAATGCATTGCTCAGAGTAACAGCAACACGTGGCAAGACGAATCAAATCCAAAACTTTGATTGAAAGACAACTTCTCAACCCTATTGAGCCAGAGATTCCCTATAAACAACCATCAGTCCATTCATTTACCTGTCTATGGATGTGCACCAGTGTAAAAATAGCTGTCATATGTTTATTGCGAAGGTTATTACTTACATTTATAAAGTCTTACCAGGAAATGAACAAACGCTTCAGTGAATGGTTGATATTTTCAAGAAGTATGATTGCGTTGATTGTAAATTGAGGACTTGAAACTAAAAGGTTCCTTTTCTCTTTCAGACGTTCCTCAGAGCAAAGACCAAACTCCTTGCGAGTCCCGGCTCCGTGAGGGAACCCAGTGGATTCCGGAGCTTCACCACATTAAAGAGGAAGACCACAACGAGCTCTGGGCTGCTGATCAGGAGGAGCAACACCAGCCAGGCGTCAATGAAGATGCCTTAAATCTTCCTCAAGTTTCTGTCGTGGAGGAGCTTGAACAGGAAGACACAAAACCACCCAGGCATCGTTGGACTCAAAACTCCCAACCTGACGAGTTTCTGGAGCCCCAGGAAGTGAAGCCGGCAGATGTCAAACCTCCTCCACAAGATGACGCTGCGGCCGTTTTTCCACCTGACCTAATGGAACAGGGCCAGTCTAGCTTCGTCTCACCCGGAGCCGACTACCGGTGCTCTTTGTGCGGCGACTCCTTCCCCTCCAGCCACCTCCTGATGAACCACGCCTTCCAAGCCCACTCCAGGGATGTCGGCGTCCTGTGCGCCGTGTGCGGCCGGACCTTCGAGTCCCCCGAGAGCCTCGACGTGCACCGCAGGTCCCACCAGAACTCCAAGTGCTGCCTCCTGTGCGGAAAGCTGTTCAGGAGCACGACCTCGCTGAAGGAGCACATGGCGGGCCACGCGGGGCTGAAGCTGCACCGCTGCCACGTCTGCGGCAAAGAGTGCCGACGCAAGGGGGACCTGAAGATCCACATGAGGATCCACACGGGCGAGAAGCCCTTCCGCTGCTCGCTGTGCTGCAAGAGCTTCACCCACAGCGGCCACCTGAAGAAGCACATGAGGAGCCACACGGGAGAGAGACCGTACAGGTGTGACGTCTGTGGGAGGGGCTTCCTGCAGAGCGGCCACCTCAAATCCCACCTGGGCACCCACGCTCAGAAAAAAAAGTGAAGGGCGCGTGTTTTATGAAGAGAATGACTTTATAGAAGGAGCAACTTGGTCACAATTTAAGTTTTTTTTTTTTTTTTTTTTTTTTTTACAGTTATAAAGATATTTATATTTGCTGATTTTTTTTTTTATAAATATATATGTAGAAAGTTAACGATGCATTTAATTTATCTTAATTATTTCAGTTCAGATACAAAGTTTCTGAAATTCCTTTTAAGTCTTCAGAATAGCTAGTTACATTTAATAATAAGCCTGGATGATATGAAAAGTTCTTAGCAAAACAAAGAGACTTTATTTTTTATTCTTGTTTAAAGAGTTTTGTTTATTTAAGGGTCCCTGTTAGTATTTGTCATAGTGGAGTTTATTCTTACGGGAGTTCACAACCACAAACATGACAATAAAATCATACTTTTACAAACATTACAAAAATGGCATAATGAAATTATTTGAAAGACGAACAAAATCAAAATACAAAATTCAAATCAACCGTCTCAACAATTGTAACATTTTTCAAACAAACTTTTAAAACACAAACAAAATGAAAATACAAAATCTCAGTAATTTAAAAGATATTTTATAAACAAACAATAATATTCCCTTCTAGTGTAATGATATAGTTTATTATTTTTTTTTAAAAAAAGCACTATATGTGCACATATCCATGCTGGTGGGAGAAAACGAGGGCGAGGATTTGGACAATCAGAGCGATCTCAGCGATGAACTAATCTCTTATTTAAACGCATAATCACAGAAGGCCGGGTTGGTTTGAATACATATTTTCCCCCTAACAAGTCAAATCATTTTTAAACTGTGTTTTGTTTTTAATGAGGTTATCTTTGCTTTTTATTAAAATGTTTGATGATTTGAAACATGTAAAAGTGATTAACAAAAAAGAGGGGAAAAAGGAAGAAATCTTTACAAATAATTTTTCACGGCACTGCGGTGATTGGCAAACTTTCCCACTTTCAACAGTAACTTTTTGTTGTGCACTTGCTCTAAAGTTAAGGTTTGTTGTATTTAGCAACTTTAACATTCAGCAGTTTGATTTTGGGTTTCCTGTGTTTTCTTTTTACTTCTGTTATGTCCTGGTTTCTGGTACGATTTTGAGGAATACCAACAATAAACAGTTTTTAATTGTCCCTCAATGTTGAGGTTTGTTTTTGTTTGTTGGAGTTTTTTCTTACTCCCAACAAGCACTTTTGCAGAGTAGATGTACTCTGGTGCAGCGCCAGCTTGTGTTGAGTCGTTGACTTTACAGCAGTCCCTCATACAGAGCATGCACGTTGTGACAGTGGAGAAGAAGAACTCCCCTCTAACAGGAGCAAACCAACAGCAGAACCAGAACCAGGCTCAGTA
>CAEGAG010006097.1:0-10000 GCA_903067065.1 Brachyrhaphis terrabensis | reverse complement strand
TATATATATATATATATATATATATAATTTTATTTTTTTTAAAGATTGTTTGCTTATTTCTTTCTTACCAAAAGCAGATTAAAAAAAAACTGTCAACTGTCAATCATATGGAAATAAAGCTTTTTTTGTCCGATTTAAACACATTAAAGTTATAGAAGCAACTACTATAAGTTGCTTAATATGAATCATCTCAATAAACGCCGTTGATCACTTTTATAATCATGCAGTAAGTGTGACCTAAGTGTGATTTGGAAAATTAATCATAACAGTAATTTTTCTTCTAATAACTTTGTTCAAAAACGTTTTTTGAAACTCATAAAGTATGATATGAATCCCTTTCTGAATCAAACCTTTATGTACTTTGAACCAAAAACCTTCAAAAACTAAACTGTGAAGTTTCCAGCTTGAGCAAAATCCATCCACAACCTTAAATAGTAAATGAATCTTGTGGACCTGCTGAGCCTTGTGGTGAGAACCTGCGTGCTGAAGACCCCATCTCATAACCGCTCAGTGCGCCCGCATCGATTTCCTCTGTCACACTAAGCCCAAAGTGCTCCGCTCAGCAGGGCTGCCTGGGGAAATCTAAACACAATCCCTCAGTATCAAATGAACCAAACTTGCAAACACACTCAGTTCTATCGAAGCAGAGATAAGTTCGGCTGTGAAGAAAATGAAGATACGTCGCCCCCTTGTGGCGTGACAGCAGATTACCTGGCATTAGCGATACTGAGCAGCAGTTTGGAGGTTTGTTCTGAAAGATCCGAAGGCACCAGAACCTCCACTGGCTTTATTCTCAGGATACGGCTCTCCAGCTCGGAGCGAGACGGACCATCAGGGAAACAGTCCAGCAACACGTCTCCAGTGCTGGGCTGGACCGCCTGATGCACAAGAAACAACAGGAACAGTAAAAGGAGAAAAAGATTAGAGGGTAAAGAGGTAGTTTGATCACTCAGTTCAGATTAGATTGCTGGCTTTACAAATAAAGTCAGACATATTTTTAAATGTGCATAAAAATGATTCTCCTTCCAACTTTGTTTAAACAAAGTTGAGACAAAAATTTTAAATGTCTTTAAAACCTATTTTTATGACAATATGGAACATTTACTTATTCCTTAATCCAGACAAAACATACAGAAAATATTTCTGAGATTTTTCTCTAGCATATTCACTTTTTTTTTCTTCCAAATTTCTGACGTCAGAGAATATTTTAGTACTCATATCGGAAAGTTATGCCTTTAATCGAGGAAAATATAATTTTTTTCTTGCTAATTTATTATATTTTGACATCAGAGAATATTAAAGACGTTTTTAGCAGATATTTACTCATTTTTAATCTTAATCTATGATGGCCCTAATGCTCTGTTATGGATTGAATATAACAAACATGACAATTCATATTTTAGAAAACTTATCTCACAGTTTGCAGATCATAAACCTGTGCATGAATCATTGATAATTTTGATCAAATATCAGTAAAATCTGCCAAGAAAGACTCTAATATAAAATATCAGCACTGACCAACACTTTCACATAAGTTTTAATAAATTACTTTATCTCACTTAAACAGAGGAGGAGATGTAAACAGCTATAAAACTTCTTTAGTTGGAAAATATTGTCTTACAACATGAGGCAGCCAGACACTCTGAACCCTGTAGACAAATAACCACAGATCTTCTCACAGTTGACCTGGTTCAGATACAGACTAACAGCTAAAAAAACTATTTCCCTTCAGGAATTGCTTAAAATCTTCTAGATTTCAGATGCATTCAGAATCGGTGTGCTTTATATTGTTGACCTGCATACAACGTTGCTTGGTTTCAGCTGTAGTTTATGTTTATCAGACTCACCACCACCCCCACGGAGAGCTGCTTCTTCAGTTTGTCCCAGTTCTCACTGATGCACAGCAGGAAGCTGTCAGGAGGGTCCGACACCACGTCAGCACAACCCCCCTCCTCCACGTCTGCCACTCTGCAGACCGGGTTTACGTCTGGAAATAATACCTCGTCAAGGACATCAAGTGATGAAGAAGCTATTTTAGGGGCATGTAAGGACAGAAAATGCCTGTAAGGATACCCTCTCCCACCAGAGTGGACTTGGTGTACAAGGCGCTGAGCTGACGGCTGAACAGAGCGTTTCTGTTGGTCCCTGACGCCTTCAGTGCAGATGTTTCTGTCTGTTTCACAACACCAACCTAACAATGACAGACAGAAGTGATGAGACAATATCTGTCTCTGCTAACAGAGTGGAAGGGAGAGGAGAAGCAGAATCTAACAATCATCTGGTACCTTGTGTCCATGAGACACCAGGCGCCTGACGTGAACAAATAGGCGATGAGTCGGGATGCTGCACGTCATGAAGTTATGATCAAGGTGACAAGTTATATTCAGCTCTTTTGCAGCAATCTGTTCAAATGCAAAAGTTTCTAAATTATTATTTGGTGTAAATCTGGAGCAAAGATGTTTTCTCTCCTCCCCCAGTACTGGGAAATGAGAAGTGTGTAGTTTCAATAAGAATACTTCCTTTCGCAAAGTAGCAGACATACTGGAGCTATGGTTACATCTGATTATTTAAGCATGTTTGGGTTTTTACCTCTGCATCTTCTCCAAAGAACCTGTATTTGTAGCCACACTCCACTGCCAACAGCACATCCTTATGTTGCTGTTTCAGCTCCATGACCTGCTGCTCCAGGGGGGTGTACGTGCTTCTGGGGCGTCTGCAGGGGGCGCTGGAGTCTGATGAAGACTCTGCAACCTTGCCTCCCTCCCTTCCTCCTGACTTTGTAATCTTAGACCAGCAAAATCCCTGCAGGGGAAGAAAATATGCTCAAATGTGGTTATTTTTAGTTTAAGGTTGGGGTTAAGCTCTTTGAACAGTGATGCATTAAAATAAGATTATTATTCCTCAGTAAAATTTCACTGAGTGGCATTTAAGGTAAATGATTTACTGATTCCCTCAAACTGCTGTTCCAGGTTCCAATCACTGAGGAATATCCTGACAAATGAATAACATAAAAAACACAAAGATGCAGTCTTGATTTAATAAAGTCAATCGTGCAATTATGACACAAACTTCAGATATCCTTTTTTGGAGCAAATCTGCTCTGAGACATGTTGGGCTTCTTGATATGGTATGCCTGAAATGCCAAGACAGAACACATGACAAGAAAAATAAACAACAGGTAAAGGGAATAAGAACAACGTAAACCAAAAAAAGGAAGTGAAATAAGAAACATTTGTATCTGAGCAAATTTTTGCACAGTTTATCAATGGATGTGGCAAATTATTCTAAGAATTACCTCCTCAGATCAAAAAAGCACAGAGAAAACAGAGTTAATCAAAGTGACAAAAAGTATTTAATCATCATGACTATAGTTGTGTGCCCAGTCTTTGTATAACAAAGCACTGTTTGCTATGCAATATTTATAGTCAGGTTTAATCCAAGTGTAAAGAATATACTCCCTGCTTATGAGTAACATATTCAGCTTGTTAAATGGAGTCTCGCTGCATCAGGCGTCGGCACAGAGAGAGTTGGAGTAATATCATTGATGGAAATGTTGATACATATTACCACTTATTTACTGTTAGATCTGCTGTGTTTTTCTGTCTGCAAAAAGTGTTTTCCTGTTAAAGAAGTTTCCAGACAATGGCTTTCACAGCCATTTACAAATATAGATGAACTGAGACATCCTGTGAGAAATGCCTGTCTTTGCAGTTGCCATATATGGAATGCATTTTCTGTACTTGCCTGTGCTGTTGAACGCCTATGCTTTGAAGAGAATAAATATTGAAGGTTGGCAAGCTGACAAGCTTCTCCCCTTTTGCTAAAGACAAGTCTTTATGTCTTTGTGACCTTTTCAGAGTTTATGTGAAGAATAAACTTAACAATCAGTGTTTGCTTGATGACACAAGCCTGGCTTTACTTGACCCCATCTGAAAGAGTTAGAGATCTGAACTTTTGCTGCATGTCCTACTGGCTCTTCCAGAACTTGTAAACTATATTAGCCAACCATTACTGCACTCCAAATAGTCCTCTGTGATATGAATATTGTGCACACTGATATTTTGATGATGATGACGATATATTTGTGATATATTGAGCAGCCCTTGTCAGAACATTTATAGAAAGCAGCTAAATAATATCTCCAGGGCTTAAACTACCAACCTTTGAGGTTTAAATATGTTCTCATGTCTTTTTCACATAGAAAAAAATTTGTTAACATACCTGATTAGTGGCAGCCAGCTCTGAATCCGCTTCTTCTTCATGATCCTGTGTTTCATAATCCCGCTCCTTCTCTGTCCCAGGCAGTGTGCTGCTGATTTGCTGATGAGAATCCCTAAAACTAGGCGAAACAGAACTCCTCGTATTAGAGCTTTTGCTGCTGCGGTCATCCGTCTCTGTTTCGTCCTGGATGCCCTGGAGAAACGGATCAGCCATGCTGGAGAAACCTTTCAGCTTCTCCAAAGTAGAGGAGCAGAGACCTGCTCCTCTTCCTCCTTCTTGGCTCAATGTTGGCTTTGCCTCTAGGAATAAGAAACAAACCAACAATATTCAGTTTTCAAACAGTAAAGAAAATATTTTTAGAAGAAATTAAATTAGATGATAAGCTTGTGTTCACCTTTAACACTCTGAGAAGGTCTGGGCTCACACTGCACGTCTTCCACCTGTTGGTCCTTCACAGTCAGTTTGGTTCGTTTTGATGGCAACCCATCTTCATCACCAGAGGAAAGTTTCAACTAAAGTACAGAAGCCAAATAATCACAGGTGCAATAAATTAGTGTGTACCTAAAAGTTCATTAACTTCAATATTTAATTCAAGAAACTCAAAAATTTTGATTCGTAGACACACACAGTGAAATATTTAAAGCGACTGTTTTTTTTTTTAAATTATTTTAATTTTGGTAATTGTAGCTTAGAGCTTATGAAAGCCATAAATTTGGTTTATCACAAAAGCATAACTTTACCTAAAACCAATAAAAAACAGCAGAAATGTATGGAAATGTATGTTCTTGTACTGTAAAGTATGAGCCTTCAGTACTTGGATTGGACCATTTATGCATGAATTAGTGAGTCAGTGCATGGAAGCAAGCAGCCTGATGCTTTGCTGAGGTTTTAATGAATTAATTTATCCATTAATTAATTAATCCAGGTTGCCTTCAGCTCATCTGCACTATTAGGCCTGGTGTCTATCATATCCTGCTTGGAGTACAGGTCAGGACAGTTTGTTGATCAATAAAAGAAGAGTAACACCAGCAGGTAGTATTCCCTTAGCAATGTGGACAGATGCCAAGTTTTGTTGGAAAATTAAATCATCAAATCCATAAAGTTTGTCAGCAGAAGGAAGCATTACATATTTAAAGATTTCCTGCGAATGGCTGCTCTGAAGATATTACCTTTATGTCTGAATAAAATACAATATTCAGACGTCAAGGTCTCCTGTGGACTGTGATTCAAAGTCCTCCAATAAAGAGTCCAACTATACTTGCATCTTTTTCTACCACACTTCTTCCTTCCTCTCACCGTCCAATTAATATAACTGGACACTGGAACATAACTGGAATATTCAATATATCATTTCTTTCAAACCAAAATAGTGGAGGATTCCAATGACTGAGTGCTGATAGAGCAGAGGTCACAAAATGCCCATGAAAACTGTGGTCTAAATCATTCTTTAAGTGACATTATACTTCCCGAGAAACTGAATTCTGGGAGAGTTGCATTAAGCAAACCACAAATGACATGTCGGACATCCAATGACTTAAGTAGCAGACCTCACCTTTCCTCTTGAGAGCCGATGCTCTGCAGGATTTGGTTTAATCCCACACTGAGGTCTGCTGCTGCTCAGTCCTCCAAAGTACCTGCTGATGGAGGTCTGAGTAGTGCAGGGCTTTCTCGCAGACTTTGGCATGTTCACATTTCTCTGTTTAACCGAAATGTTGTAAAAACCTGGATAAAACCAGTCATAACGAAGTAGTTGAAGCTCCACCGGCTTTTCAAAACATAGCGGCGCAGGAGCTGACGTCACCCAGGCGCGTAAAATGACGCTCAAGGGCGTAAAATGACGATTTACACGCATTTTTTATGGCGGTTGGCAAGCAACGTAATGATGTGCATTACCGCCACCTACTGGAGTGGAGTATGGACCGGGATGTTACATGTATACTACAACAAAAAATTAAATCTCTATATCCTTTCTATCAATTTCGTCTTCTCGAGGTATTTCAGTAAAGAACAGAAATATTCAGAAGTGAAAAGATTGTCCAAAATATCTTATATATTTAACTGTAAGTTATTGTCTTGTACTCTTCATACTAATTCCCTTCTCTCAGTGGAATATTTGGAACAGAACAACAAAACATGTTTTACTGTTTCTCCTTGAAAACAAAAATCTAATTTTCCTGTTGGATGTTTTCCCATTTTAAAAGAAGTACTATTTAACCCTGTATGACCAAAACTTAATCTGGATATAATTTTTCCGCCTTTCTAATTCACCATGTTCTCCTCATTTCAGCAACTTTTCCTCTTCTTCCCTCTGTTTCTGCCATCTTTCCTTAACCTTCTGTTTAATAACTGACTTCCTTTGTCCTTTACTGAATGATACCAATATATCAATATAACTATTTTTTATTGTTTTTTTTATTGTTTTGTTGTTTTTTGGGGCGTTGGGGGTTGTGCTTGTTTTGCATATTTGTCTGCCAACTCATTTCCTTTTATTCCTACATGTGATGGTATCCATATAAGAATAGCAACCCCATTGCCTGAATTCTATAAATTAATAATTGAATCTGTAACAAAACGTCTTATCTGCTAACAGAATTATTTTTCAATGAATATAATGATGAACTAATCAGAACATATCACACTTCTTAGTGGATGAACTTTCTCAATCCATCCTAGAACTAGAATGATTCCCATCATCTCTCCTGTATAAACTGAGACTTCATCAGTAATTCAGTTTTAAAACTGAATTCTGGAACAATGAATGACACCACATTATTGCTATTTGAGTTTTTTGAAGCATCTGTATAAACCTGGACGTACACATAGTACTTATTATCTAAATATGATTGCACTGAATATGGATCTGAAAGATTTTCTTTTTTCCTGTTCTCCAACAAAGTAAATCAACAATACTATTAGGAAATAGAGAATAATTAACTGGTGATAGAGGAACTGCTTGACTAATATTTATGCGAGATAAATATTAGTCAATATTTATCTCACATATTGACTAATATGTGAGATATTAGCCAATATCTCACATATTAGTGAGATATTGACTAATATCTCACTAATAGTCAATATTAGTGAGATATATTGACTCACTAATATTGAGTCAATATATCTCAATATTAGTGAGATATATTACACTAATATATCTCACTAATATATTAGTGAGATATATGGCCCAACGTATGTTGGGCCATACGTATTGTATGTTGGGCCATACAACATACAAAACATTTTATAATGTTTTGTATGGCCCAACCTAAAAAAAAAATTATTTCTTTTTTTCCTTTTCCCAACTAGGTTTTAAAATCTCTTTACATGTATGATTTCCATTGTGACCCTTTTAAAGACACCAATAAGTTGAAATTAACTAGTAGAACTAGTAATCTTCTGAGATTAAGTGACATCTCTCCCATTTCTACTAGTAAAGGTCACGTTGGAGTTGTTCTGATGGCACCTGTACATAACCTCAAGGCTTGATACTGAATATTAACTAGTTCTTTGAGTAATGTTTGCTGATGCTGATCCAAAAGCTGCCATAATCAAATACAGACCGAACCAAACTTGTGTATATTGCTTTCAATGCTTTTTTTCCTCAGCACCCCATTTACTCCCCACCAAACACCACATTTAAAACTCTCTTACACTTTTCCATTACTTTTTCAATATGAATTTTCCAAGTAAGGTTTTCATCCAGCCATAAACCCAAAAACCTAAATGGCTTTACCCTTTCTAACTCATGATTATATATTTGCAATTTTAGATTTTCAGACACTTCCCTTGTAAAAAATAAAGTTTTGTTTGGTCTATGGATTTTTTAATCCCCATTTAAAGGACCAATCTTCCACTTTATTAATTGCTTCTTATATATTTTTAACAATGAAATTTAAGATTTTACCCCTCTTCCAGATTGCTCCATCATCAGCAAATAATAAAAAAAAAAACATTCTGCTCTCCAAATTGTCAAACAATTCCAGGAAAGCCTTTTTAGATGAATTACTGAGCTTATTAAACATAATATAAGAAATATCTTTTTCTGGAGGAGTTTTTTGATTTCCTATGAATATTCAGTTCAAATAAAGAAAAAGGACAATTTAATAAGTCATTAGATCTTACAATTTGTTCCAACAAATGATCGTTTTCATTGCTTCTACAAACTTTTCCTCTGTACTTAAATTATTACAACTGTGAACTTTAACAAAATTTATAACCAAAATGTTTCTCTTCTCCTCCCCTGTCACAGCAATAATATTTTCATCTTTCAAAACTGGATAACAGTGGGAAACAATCTCCGATTTTGGCCGTTAAAAAAAGGTGGCTCATAATATTAAGTGGACTATCTGCTGTAATTTTAGATTTTTTTAAGTAATATGTAATCTCAGCTGAACATATTACACTTTTATTTTGAAAAATAAAAATGGCTTTTTGTGTTAAAGTTTTTTCCCTACATAATCTTAGATTCTAAAAACTAGAAAGAAAGTCAGTTTGACTCACCAGTGTAATTCTAATCTGGCAAAACTTTAACATTAACCACAGCAGTCAAAGTTAAATATAGTAATAATTAACCTGTTAACCTTGACAATGCTTGTATGTTTTTCCATTTCAGACATGTTTTTTACTGTCTGATATGGACAATAAAATTTTTTAAGTAGTTTAATGTAACTTTCCAAATTACGGTACTTTAAACTTTGAAAGTTTAAAGTCTTTGTCATGAAGTGGTGTGTTGGAGAGGTGAGGCAAACGCTAGGAGACCCAGGTATAGCGAAAAATGAAGATTTAATTATGACCAGAACAGGAAAACAGTCCAAAAACCGAGGCAGCACTGCAGAGCGGAAACAAGGCTCAGCACAGGTAGCGCAGGGCAAACGAATGGACGTAACTCAGACTGGCTGACATCAGACAAGGACCCAACGAGGAACACAGGACACAGGCGGGACTAAATACACAGAGGGTAATCAAGGAACGAGACACACCTGGGAACAATCAAGGGGAGGACAGGACAACAGGGAGACTAGGAAGACACAGAAAACTCTAACATAAACACAGAAAAACACAGAACCTGACAGTCTTGGAAAACTTAAAGTAAGAAGTTTAAAGTAGTTTATAGTAAGAAACTTTAAACTTTCGAAGGATGAAATACAACTTCAGAGAACTTTTTGATTTTTCTGACATAAACATCTAAAAGTCATCCTACCAATGCCAAAAGGAAGAAGTCTATCAAACTAAACCCTGAGCTCATATTTAACCAAAGTTCAGAACATGACATGTTAGAAAACTTTTGTACCAATAAAACTCAATAAAAAGTCATCATTATGTGCGTGCAGCGTTAACAATATTCAAAGTAGATTGATCTTCAGGTTTGTGCCAGAATCACAGGAAACCATGTGTTATTTTAAGTTCTGTTTTTGTGCGTTCACGTTTTGTTTTTAACAGTGTCACTCAAGGAAAAACTCTGGTGAGACATCACAGAGGATGTCTGTGGACAACCCTGACCATCTTCTTCATGAGACTGCCTTTGGAATAAAAGAGTGTTTCAGTCAGAGGCTTCTTCAAAGTCACTGTAGTACAGACCTTTACAGAAGATCTTTCCTGTTGTAGCTCTAGAACAGGGGTGGCCAAACTTTTTGAGACCAAGATCTACTTTTTCTCTCACCAACCGGTTGAGATCTACCTCATGAAACGAAAACATAAAAATTAAAATTGTAAATTAAACTCTATTGACTTATTTTATATGAGAATATACATCAGTTATAGCAGAAATAATAAAGTGATA
>CAEGAG010006070.1:0-22973 GCA_903067065.1 Brachyrhaphis terrabensis | reverse complement strand
GAGAGTAATATACTGACCAGAACGTCCTGCACTGTAGATAACTTTTGAGTCGTCTCTAGTCAGGTTGCATTCAGACAACCTGAATGGACCGAGACCGGACCGAGACCGTTCGGTTTTTAAGTCCGTTTTGGAATTCAAATTAGCATTCAGACCTCCCCAAAGACTTTCTAGACAAACGGATTAGAGTCTGATTCTGATTCTAATCCTGGGTTGGTCTGAATGCATCATCTCTGTGTGTTCGCCACTGCCAACAGCGCCCCCTGTGGGCCAGCGAGTAGAGGAGGAGTTCATGCCTCCACCTCTACCGTGCATCGCCAGCAGGAACCAACAGAACTGTTCTGATCGGTCCAAATTCCTGAATCAGAAGAGGGGGGTTTGGCAAAGGATCTGGACAGGAACCAGAACCAACCGGAACCACTGGCAGGTCAGCTGGAACTCCGGAATCTTCCAGGAGCAGCATCGGACTGTGACTGGACCGGAACCAGCTGTTCTGCATCAGGTGACCCACTTCAGGCCGAACCTGGACTCTCTTTAACACAGTGCTTCTCAATTGCAGTCCTCAGTCCTGCTCTGCATGTTTTAGATGAGCCTTTGTTCCAGAACAGCTGATTCAAATGATTGCATGACCATCAAATGCTGCAGAAGGTTGTTAATCACTCACAGATTCAATCCAGGTGTGTGGCAGAAGGGAAACACCTAAAACACGCAGGGCAGGGGGGCGTGAGGACCGGAACTGAGAAACACTGCTTCAACACAACACAGGAGTCCCGCCCCTCACCTTGCTGATGTAGTTCCGGTAATAGTAGAGCTGGAACAGCAGGAAGGCGCAGCTGCTGGCGAGCAGCAGCACAAACACGAAGGTCCGGTTCACACGAGGCATCCGGTACCGAGCCGTTCATGACGTCACAACCGAGCTATCCTAACGCGGCGACGGCAGGAAACACCGCAAACCGTCCGCCGCCATCTTTAATGTTCAGCCTAGAAGCTGCTCATTTCCTGCCAGCCCCTTCACAGTAAAAGTCTCGTCTTCCTGTTTGAATGAAAATCATTTTAGTGACTGAATTCGTCCTTTTTGTTTCCTAGCGGAACTCCTGAGGTGGACCCAGATCCCTAACCCGTCCCTGGTTCTGATCCAACACTAAACGGCTACTGGGTTCAGAAATACAGACGTTTATTCATTTCGGTAACTGGAAATAGACTCCAAATACCTGCGTGTGTAACACTGGATTTATAATCCATCAGATTTGGATGGTTGTATCTGTGAAACATGATTAATAAACCGTAAAAAGAAAATGTCAGTTTACTTGTAAATATGTGGTCATATACACAAATATGAAGAAATGACCAGTACAAATTAAAATTACACACACACAATTACAATTTCTACAAATATTAAATAAGTAGCACGAGACACACACAGACCAAACAGATCCGGTTTTGATGCAACAGGATTTCTGACTTATTTCAGCTTCCAACAAACTCCAAGCAAAAATCTGATGTCCCAGCTTTCCACCAGCATTTAAACGCACCACTGATGCACAAATCTGAGGCGTAGGAGAAGATTTGAATTAGTAAATATCTACAAAATGTAACATTTGTAGAAATTGTAAATGTGTGGTTTACTTTTATTTTGTATTTGTAATTTCTTCATATTTGTGCATTTGACCACATATTTACAAGTAAACTGAGTTACACACACATTTTTTTTAGGGTTTACAAATCATGTTTCACAGATACAACCATCCAGTTACTTATGGATTACAAATCCAGTATTACACACACATTATGTTAATTTATCAATAAAGCTCCAGATTTTATTTATTTCACCTTTAATCTCATTCTGACATGAGGTTTCACTTTAAGAGTAAAATGTTTTTGCACACAAAACAAGTTGACAGAGACTAGAGTCGTCTAGGCAACAAGCAGCTGGCCCGGTTCTGGTCCAAACTGCAGCAGGATCATAATAAAAGGTTCTGGAAGGAACCAGAAAGTATCTACTTATTTCTACTGATTTCTAAATGACAGCAGCAGAAGGAACCTGAGAGCAGAAGGTGATGCAGGGTCAGAGGTCATCTCATCCTGGGAAGAACCCATGAGCTGTTGCCATCATCAGCAAAAGGTCAGAGGTCACATTTATTAATGAACAGGGTTTATTTCTAGATAGATAGATACTTTATTGATCCCCAAGGGGAAATTCAAGGTCCCAGTAGCTTAAGACAATACACACAACATACACTACAGTTCAACCGTATATTACAAAATCGCTGGAATACTGAAAATTAACACACTTACCAGATCAACATCACTAAGAGATGAGGTTCTTTGGAGGAAAACCTGAGTCTGTGTGGGGAAGGAGACCGGATGTAGTTCTGTTCCTGCAGATTATAATCTGCTCATGTAGATGCTCAGAAATTTAACCACACTGTCACACACACACGCACACACACAGATCCTGTAGCTGTGCGGACCGGCAGGACGCAGCCGGTCCTCACAGCTATAGCAAACCTCCCGCCCCTCTCACACACAGAAACAAGATGGCGGAGCACAGCAGCCGCTGAGGTTCCTCAACCAGGCGGGTTCGGTAGAACTTTTCGGGACTTTGTTGAACCCCGTTTATCCCGTCCGAACCGGATTCATGAGCTCCCCGAACCGGCTCTGACGGCCCGTTCCCCGGCTGGTTGAGTCTGTCCGCCGCCTGAAGCCCCGATCACCGAGAAGGTAGGAGCTGTTAGCCTAGCTGCTAGCTGGCCTCTTGTTTTGGTTCCGGACCGGCGTTTGGACCGAAGCGAGGACGGTCCGGGACAGGTCCCGGTCCACCAGGACCTGCTGACAGGATCCGGAGTTTCCTGCAAGTAGAGGAGGCGGATTTTTGAGCGCTGGTTCCGGGAAAAACCCGGAATGAGTCGATGCGGTGTTAGCAGGAGCTAAAGCTACACAGTAGTACTGCTGCAGTGTAGTATCAGAGTACTAGTACTGCTTTAGAACTGTTATGTATTTCACTGCTATAGTTATTATGTCTTTTGAAGACTTCAGTGTTAAATATAACCTGCAAATAAATAAAAGTGAATTTCAAAAGATTATTAGAGATTTTCCCCAAAATATTTTCTGTACAGCTAAATGTTTTTATGAGATCCCTGATTACAGAACCTCTGACCTACCTGGACTTCTGATTAATGGGCTCAGTATCACAGATAATAAACTAAAAAACAAAAAAATTAGGAAATGCTTTACTAGTACTTTGTTTCTTTTTGTATCAAATTCAAATTTTATATCGCATTTCTTCTCAAAGGTTCAAAGGGAAAAAATGAGAACAAATGATTGAAATCTTCTTGTTCCTCCAGAAGTTAAGCAAGTCCACTTCAAAATCTGTTCAGGTGTTTAACCTCTAGGAATCCTTAGACTTCGGTTTGCTGTTGATGATCAAACTTGTTTATTTTGAGTCGACTGAACATCTTTTCTATGAATGTGTTTATTGTAAAGTTTTCTGTTATGGTGTGACCTACTGGCTTCTCCCTAAAATTACAAACTTACCTGAATTTTCAAATAAAGACATTATTTTTGGGACTCTGAGAAAAGAAAAGAAATGTGAAAGGCGACTAAATGTAATAATTATAATGGGCAAGTTTTTCATTCACAAATGTCATTTTCTTAAAGTCAAACCATCTTTCCCCACTTTACACAAGGAACTCTTCTTATCTCTAAAATTCATGGACAAAGAACCAGATGCAGAACTGAATAATATGACAAACAATTTGAAACTGCTGAAAACCCCTGATGGCTTATTATTATTTTTTTGTTCTTTCTGTGTGTATGGAAGCAGCCTGGATCGACTCCTTGGGGTTTTCAGGTTTGTGTACATCTGATGCTGATACCATGTTTGTTGTATATGATGGTAATAAAAAAAAGAAAAGTGTAGATGCTGTAGTACAGCTGATGTTGTCTCTGGGGATGAGCCATCAGCCAATCAGCTGCCTGCTCAGTAGTCATATGACCCATTAATAACATGAATCTGAGCTTCCGGTGGATGTGGAGGCTTTTATTATGTAGTAGTTGGACAGGAAGCGGTTGGGAATCGAACCGGGACCATTGAATAGACCGTCTGAGGACAGTTTAGACTGATTTAAAAATAAATATTCAAATGCCAAGAAACGCATAGAAACTGTGTTATTCACTGCTGACTGAATAACACAGTCAGCAGTGTGTTATTCAGTGTTTCCATGGTAACGCTGTTACCTGGTGATTCTGGTCCAGCAGGAAAATAATTGGCGCAGTTTAGCAATGTGACATATTTGTCATTTGCAACATGGCCGACCATTGGGAGGTTTTCATTGGACTATGCTAACTCCGCCCTCCTCTCAGTAGCCCCGCCCAGCTCTGGGCAGAACTTTGTTCTGATTGGGTTCGTAGCGGCCGTCTGTTCCCTATCACAATAAACAATAAATCAATTAATTGCATGAAAAATAAAAATTATCATTTGAATTTATGGGCTTTATCGTTTCTTCCTGCCTTTTTCTCTTTCTATTGATGACTCTGGCTCCTCTCCACTGACCCTCCTGAGGTTGAAGTATTGCATCATCTCTATCTAAATCTAATGATTATTGACAGGCAATATAGAATACAGGCTTCATAATCTGTCCTCTTTTGGTTGGATGTAGTTTTTATTTCTATTTGGTTTTATGTTGTTTAGTTTTTATTCATGAGGTTTTTTTGTTAATTAAGACAGAGAATCCATTTTATTTTGGTTTTTGGTTGATTTGTTTATTTTGTTTACCAGTTCCAGTGTTTAGTGTTCTTTTCAAAATAAAGTGCATCTATTCTTTGCACTATTATGTCATTACCATTACATCAGTTTAAAATGGACTTCAAACAATATTATCGTTTATTGCAATAATTTAATCCATCAGGCCTGGTTAGGGCTTGACTGTTTTGGATCAGGACATGGGTTGGTTCTGTTCCGGTTCCGGTTCTGTTGGGTTGATCAGTCAGCAGTGTGTTATTCATTTGTGTTCTGTAGAAATACAGAGATTAAAGTCAGAACTGGGTTCCTGTATAATCTAACAGGTCTGCTACCGGGTCGCTCATCAGAACCGATCTGCTCGGCCTACTGAGCACGCTCAGGTGGACAGCCCACTGGCGACCCAACTGGCTGGAGGTCAGAGGTCACCTGACATGATGTCAATTGTTTCTTTCTCTGGTTCAGCTGGTTCTGGACTGGTTATGGTTCTGCTGGTTCTGGTGATTCTGGTTCTGTACTGGTTCTGGTGATTCTGGTTCTGGTGATTCTGGTTCTGGACTGGTTCTGGTAATTCTGGTTCTGGTGATTCTGGTTCTGGTGATTCTGGTTCTGGTAATTCTGGTTCTGGACTGGTTCTGGGGTTCTGGTGGTTCTAGTTCTGGTGATTCTGGTTCTGGTGATTCTGGTTCTGGACTGGTTCTGGTCCGGTGTGTGTAACCCGGTCAGTCAGCCTGCAGTGCTGCAGTAGAGCATGCTGGGAGGAGGGGGGTGCTGTGCTCCCCCTCCCTCTCAGCCTCTGTGAGGCTGGCTCCCGATTGGCTGCCAGCCGATCAGCTGACCCGCTCTAGTCGGAGACGGAGGCTGATGGAGGCGACAGCGATGGGGTGAGCTGCCATTTTCTCTTTCTTTATCCTCCGTCCTTCATCCCTCCATCTGCTGGGGGGGTTCATTGTTCTCTGGGAGGGGTGGTGGGTGTCTGTCTGCAGCTCTAATTCATTCATTCATTCATTCATTCAGTGATGCTCCCTGATGGAGACGGAGGGGGGGTTACATGATGGAGGGAGGAAAATGGCCGCCTGCTGGGGGGGTGGAGAATCAGCTGCTATTGATCAGAGCCGTGACATCATCAGTATTGATCTGGTGATAGGTTCTGGTTCTGATGTCAGTGTGTAGGAACCAGAACTATCCAGAACTTTCTCTAGAGACCCGGTTCTGCTGCAGGTTCGATCCGCTGCAGAGGACACATGAACTGCTCGTTACCACGGTAACCTCGTGTTACCATGGTAACCGGTTTTGGTTAGCAAATCCTTCAAAATAAAAGCCAGTTTTTTCCAAGTGAAGATGTAGAACTGATGTCAACAGCTGTGGATTGACTTTTGACCTGTGCGGCTTAGGTCTGAGGTGGAGCGTCCATCATGGCGGCGGCGTCCTACGACCAGCTGCTGAGGCAGGTGGAGGTGCTGAAGATGGAGAACTCCAACCTGAGGCAGGAGCTGCAGGACAACTCCAACCACCTGACCAAGCTGGAGACGGAGGCGTCCAACATGAAGGTAGGAGGGGAAGGGGAGTTTCTCTCGCTCGCCCTCTCTCTCTCTCGCTTGCCCCAGGATAGTCCTGAGCTGTTTTCGGCCAATCACGCGCTGCTCTGTTACAAAGAGCTTTTTGTTTAGAGTGGGATGTCTCTTTTTGTGCGGATCTTTGGAAGGAACCAGAAAATCAGTCAGAGTGAGCGCTCTGTCTGCATCTCTTCTTTTCCTTGTTGTGATCCTCTGGGTCTGGTTCCTGGTTCTGACCCGGTTCTGATCTCTGGCTCATTGTTGTTTCATCCTTCCTGTCTATGGGAACTCTGACTTCCTGTTTCCTGTTTGCTGCTCTGTGTTAGGGTGTGTGTTATTGTCCCAGTGTGTGTGTGTGTGATGGTTGTGTCTGAGCGCTGCTGGCTGATCGTAGTTAGCCCCGCCTCCTGCCTCGGCCCCACTTCCTGTCTGGGATTCCCAGCCAGTCATGGAGCTCTTTGTGTCCAACAGGAAGTGCTAAAGCAGCTGCAGGGCACCATAGAAGAAGAGTCCGGGGAGGCGTCCGGCTCCCAGCTGGAGCTCATAGAGCGACTGAAAGGTGAGGAGAACCGGGTCGGGCCGCTGCAGGCCTGGTTCCGGTCCGGACAGCTCCCTCACCGGGTTCTTCCCGCAGAGATGAGTTTGGACCCGGCTGGCTTCAGGACCAGAACCAGGGCTCCTCCACCTCCTTCGTCGTCCTCCAGCTCTGCCTCCTCTTCCTCTGGAACGATGGCGGGAGCCTCCGGGGCACCTGGGGGGCCCGGGGCCCAGGGGCCGAACCCGGCCGCCTTCCCCAGGAGAGGAGCTCCGACTGCGGGGAGAGACGGCCACGACCGCTGCCTGGAGGAGCTAGAGAAGGAGAAGTACTGACTACTACACACTACTCTCTTTACAGAAGGCTCCTGTTAACAGATGAATTGAATTGTAACCCTGAATCAAACCAATTCTTCTAGATGTTAGATAATGAAAAAAACTGTTTTCTGTTTTAGCGGCGCAGCTTTTACAGTCATTACGGTACGTGTTTGGCTGTACCAGGTAATGCGCTCAAACCGGCTCAAACCAGCTCCAACCGGCCACTAAACTTTGTAACAAGCAGTTAACTAGGAAAACACGCAGCCGGCAAGACGAAGAACCGAAAGCTGAGGCGGAGAAGTCCAGCCGGGTGAGACCGAGGACAGGACAGAGAAAAGGGTTAAACCTACACAAGTAGAAACGGAACAAATATGGCGGCGCCTGAAAAATGAACCGTGGAGAACAGAGAATTTAATCCGGATGGACAGAGTCGGTCACTGAGCCCATCTGATCAGAACCTGAGGCAAAGCAGAAGCAAATGGACCCACAGAAACCAGAGCTATGGTCAGACCAGCACCGGTCAGTACCAACGTTTCTGGGTCAGTACAGAGTAGTGGTGGGTAACTGAGGCGTCATGAAGCGTTTCAACCCAAAGCAAAACTATATTGATAATGTATTGATACTGTGTCACTGAATACTGACACCTGCTGGACATTAAAAATCCCTACAGGCAACGTAGTCGACAGACTTATTTGATGACCTGGTCTATACAATAAGCTTTAAGTCATTGTATTTTATTGTATATTATATATTGTATCATATCTTCAGTTAAATTCAAAATATATTTGATATTCTTAGATACAGTCAATAAATAATGTGTACATGATCCATAAAGTGAAATTTTAAGTGAACGTGTTTGGAAATGAGATGCTGGTGGACTAGGGTTTTTTTTTTTTCCACAAATTTTTATTTAAAAAAAGTTTTTCCAACATTTTTAAATTTAGTTCGTTATGCTTTTTTGACACAACTTCTCCTGCTGTAGAAAAAATGAAGTAAATAATACATTTATATGAAATAATTTATAAAAAGCAATAGTAATTAGTAGAATGGCTGGTTACCTGAGTTTATCCAGGTGTATCTGGGATTCATTCTGATGCCCTATAATGCCTCAGCATTGAGGAGGTGGATTTATTTAAATAAGATTCTGTCAAACATATGCAACACTTAACCTGCTGAACATAATATGAAAGTAAACTAAGAGTCAATTTCAGCTGAATTTGGATTCATAAGTAGAAACTGAAAGGAACCGGATGAAACAACAATTAAGTGAAAACCATTACCGTAATTTCCGGACTATAGGGCGCACCTGATTATAAGCCGCACCTAGTACATTTTTATAGGAGAAAAAAACATTTTGTACATACATAAGACACACCTGTCTATAAGCCGCATGTGCCTACATAAAGACGGTACACAGAAAGAGTTTTCAAAGTCTTAGTAATATGCCTTAGCTTTTCTTTCCAAACAGTGCCTGTGAAACTTCAGTAACACAGCAGCAACACGTTAGCACAGCATTAACAGGGCTGGTTAAAAAAAACATACCGGTAAAAGTCACTGAGAGCCGTCTTCATCTTCCTCCTGTGCACTGAGACGTGTTACGTTACATTGAACTTGCGTCTTCCTCTACACATATATTCCACCTGTCTCACTCTTACCTTTTCTGCTCTAGCGCCCCTGGTGGCCGTTAGAAAAAAATGCATAAATAAGCCGCATCATTGTATAAGACGCAGGGCTGAAAGCGTGTGACAAAAGCTGCGGCTTATAGTCCGGAAATTACTGTACTTTATTTTCTGATGTGGATGAAAATGGTCCCAAACTACCAAACTTTTGGTTTCCCTGGAGGCTCCATAGTTGATGCTGTACCATAAAAGATCAAGAATCCTTTTGGTAAATGCATCCTGTTGACAGATTCACTTCCTTATAAACACAGTTTGGCGACTCAGTGTCATTTTGAAACATGTATCGGTCACGTGACTTGCTGAAAGCAACACTCGCACCGACACGGGGTTTTGTCTATGGGTCCACATCGGTGTTGCCGGATCCATCACTAGTACAGAGGGTTCTGTACTCTGACTCTCCTGTGATTGGCTGCTGGCTCTTCTCAGGTCCCTCCTATTGGCTGAGCTGGAGAAGGAGGAGAAAGAGAAGGACTGGTACTACGCTCAGCTCCAGAACCTCACCAAGAGGATCGACAGCCTGCCTCTCACCGAGAACGTAAGCAGACCCAGAGTATGCTGGGAGATGTAGTAGTGATGAGTTCAGAGCATGCTGTGAGATGTAGTAGTGATGAGCGTCTGTCCGTACCAGTTCACGCTGCAGACAGACATGAGTCGCCGTCAGCTGGAGTTCGAGGCTCGCCAGATCCGCTCAGCCATGGAGGAGCAGCTGGGGTCCTGTCAGGAGATGGAGAGGAGAGCTCAGGTACGACAGGTCACCTGGAGGTCAGCTGGAGGACGGGGAACAGTGTTGGTTCAGACTCATCTCATAAGCTCTGTGTGTGTTTTCAGGCTCGTGTGTCTCGTATTCAGCAGATAGAGAAAGACATTGCGAAGCTGGGCGCCCGACTGCAGGTAAGCTCACCTGTTCCTTGCTCAACTGTGTAGCAGTCACCTGTTAGTTGACCAACATGGCGTCTCTGCAGGTGGAGGGCGTTCAGAGTGCAGGGGATGGTAGTGGATTGGTTGGAGCTCAGGTGAGAATGCAATTCAGAGGTTATTACTACATTAGTAACCTCTGATTGGTTAATTGTTTATTCCTCCGCCATGTTTATTTCCTGGTTTCCTCTTCCAGAACTCCAGCAGCCGATTGGACCAGGAGTCTGCTAATGAGACGAGCTACTCAGTGCCTCGACGAATCACCAGCCACCTTGGAACGAAGGTGAGTGTGTGTGTGTGTGCACAGCAGAGGTGTGTGAAGAGCGGAGCGAGACTAGGATCTGTGTCGCCCCCTGCAGGTGGAGATGGTGTATAGCCTGCTGTCCATGCTGGGGACTCACGACAAGGACGACATGTCGCGCACGCTGCTGGCCATGTCCAGCTCGCAGGACTCCTGCATCGCCATGCGCCAGTCTGGCTGCCTGCCGCTGCTCATCCAGCTGCTGCACGGCAACGACAAGGACTCCCTGTTGCTAGGTAACCACCGCAACCCACAGCCCCCGACCTTGTGCGGACTCCGCCGTCGGTGTTCACGCCTGTGTGGTCGCCTAGGTAACTCTCGCGGAAGCAAGGAGGCACGAGCCCGGGCGTCGGCCGCTCTGCACAACATCGTCCATAGCCAGCCAGACGACAAACGAGGGCGACGCGAGATCCGGGTGCTGCACCTGCTGGAGCAGGTCCGCCATTACTGCGAGGCGTGCTGGAGCTGGCAGGAGAGTCACGAGAGGGGCGTCGACCAGGAGGACAACCCCAGTGAGTCCGGTGACATGACCAGGTGCCGCGCCGTGTAGCATAGTGCAGCACAGTGCGGCACCTGGCCTTGTGCATAGAGCAGGGGTGGGCAACTCCAGGCCTGGAGGGTCTCCTGCAACTACTTCAGCACACCTGAGTCAAATAATGAGGTCATTAGTGGCACTCTGGAGAACCTGACTTCAGGTTCTCCAGAGTGCTGCTAGAGGAGATGATTCAGCTATTGAATTGAAGCATCTAAGAGTTGCAGGACACCAGCCCTGGCATAGAGCAATGCAGCATATCATAGCATGTCACTGCATAGCTCAGCGCAGCATAGCTCAGCATAGCATGGCGTGGCGTGGCATAGTCGTGTCCTGATATGTGATGTCTTTGCAGTGCCGTCTCCTGTGGAGCATCAGATCTGCCCCGCCGTCTGCGTTCTCATGAAGCTGTCCTTCGACGAGGAGCACCGCCACGCCATGAATGAGCTGGGTGGGTTCTAACCTGGTTCTGACCGGGTTCAAACCTGGTTCTGACCTGGTTCTGACCCAGTTCTGTGTTCCTGCAGGAGGCCTCCAGGCGGTGGCGGAGCTGCTGCAGGTGGACTGTGAGATGTTTGGTCTGAGCAGCGACCACTACAGCGTCACCTTGAGGCGATACGCTGGCATGGCGCTCACCAACCTCACCTTCGGAGACGTGGCCAATAAGGTGACAGCTGCTCCTCCATAGAACACAATAGAACCGTCTTTATTGTTCCTGAGCAGCCAATGACGTGCTGCCGTTTCGTATCAGGCCACGCTGTGCTCCATGAAGGGCTGCATGAGAGCCATGGTGGCCCAGCTCAAGTCCGAGAGCGAAGACCTGCAGCAGGTACGTTCAGCTGCTCCAGGAGGCAGATAGGGCCCGCTGATCCGAGAGATAGCCCGTCTTGCTGTTCCAGGCGATAGCCAGTGTCTTGCTGTTCCAGGTGATAGCCAGTGTTCTGAGGAACCTGTCATGGCGCGCTGATGTCAACAGCAAGAAGACGTTGCGTGAGGTTGGCAGCGTGCGAGCGCTGATGGGCTGTGCTCTTGAAGTGCAGAAGGTACAAACAAATGCTTACCTGATCCCAGAGCTCTACTGAGCATGCTCAGTCTGCAGGTTCTCATCACTCTTCCTGGTGTTGCAGGAGTCGACGCTGAAATCCGTACTGAGCGCGCTCTGGAACCTGTCGGCCCACTGCACGGAGAACAAGGCGGACATCTGCGCGGTGGACGGCGCTCTGGCCTTCCTGGTGGGAACTCTCACGCACCGCAGCCACACCAACACGCTCGCCATCATCGAGAGCGGCGGAGGGATCCTGCGCAATGTCTCCAGCCTCATCGCCACCAACGAGACGCACAGGTAACCCCGGTGCTCTTGAGGAGGCGGGGCACGGTGGCAGGAGGCGTGCTGAATCCCTGTGTCTCGTTTTGCAGGCAGATCCTGCGGGAGCACGGCTGCTTGCCAACTCTGCTGCAGCACCTGAAGTCGCACAGCCTGACCATCGTGTCCAACGCCTGCGGCACACTGTGGAACCTATCGGCGCGAGATGCACGTGACCAGGAGACACTGTGGGAGCTGGGGGCCGTGGGCATGCTGCGCAATCTCATTCACTCCCGCCACAAGATGATCGCCATGGGCAGCGCCGCCGCCTTGCGCAACCTTATGGCCAACCGCCCCGCACGCTACAAGGACGCCAGTGTGGTGTCGCCCGGCGCCGGCGCACCATCGCTCCACGCCCGCAAGCAGAAAGCACTGTTTGAGGAGCTGGACGCCCAGCAGTTGTCAGAGACCTTCGATAACATCGACAACCTGAGCCCCAAAGCCGCCAACAGGAAGGGGCGGAGCTGCAACGGCGCTGGAGGCAGCACCACACGGTCCTACACCAACACGCCGGTGCTGTCCAGTCCGAAAGGCAGCGAGGGAGCGAAGAGAGCAAGCGAGGAGGTGGCATACGCACGGCCAGCATTCCCGCCCAGCGTGCGAGCCTCCAGCGATAGCCTCAACAGCGTGACCAGCACTGATGGCTACGGCAACCGCGGCAAGACCAAACCGTCCTCCGACGTCTTCTACTCCTCTGACGAGAGCGCCGCCAACAAGTGTTGCGTCTACAGGAAGTACCCGGCCGACTTGGCGCATAAGATACGCAGCGCCAACCACATGGCAGACGATGACGGCGCCGAGCTGGACACACCCATCAACTACAGCCTGAAGTATTCGGACGAGCAGCTGAACTCGGGGCGGCAGAGTCCGAATCAGGACGGCGAGCCGGACACCCGGCTGCGCCGTGGCAACAGTGGCGAGGCGGGGCAGAGCGGCGGCCGCATGGCGGCAGGGCAGCCGCCACGATACGTTGTCGTCTCGGCAACGTCCTCCTTTGTCGGTGACGCCGTACCAGAGCAGCCGATCGACTATAGCCTGAAGTATGGAGATGAGTCGGCGCGCAAAGAGACCACCATCTCCTCGCTAGCTCCTCCCACTTCCTCCTCCACCAACAAGCTCCGCCCCCTGCAGGCCACCGCGCGCTCTGCGGCCAAGAGCAACCAGGAGTCGACGCAGACGTACTGTGTGGAGGATACGCCCATCTGCTTCTCCAGAGGTAGCTCCCTATCCTCTCTGTCCTCTGAGGAAGATGAGGATGCTGATGTCGTGAGGAAGAGTAAAGGCAGCGGCAACGACTACCCGACACTTCCTGTCAGCGAGAAAGATGCTCAGGAGCAGCGGCAGCAGAAGGAGGCGGAGAGTCAGACGTCGGCAGTGCCATCCACAAGAGGACGAAGGAGCCACCACCACCACCACGGCCACCATCATCACCATCACCACCACGTGGCCTCATCGTCGGGCGCCAGGACCCCCAAAAGCCCCCCAGAGCCGCCGTACGCGCAGGAGACGCCGCTGATGTTCAGCCGCTGCACATCGGTCAGCTCACTGGACAGCTTCTCCACGTCGTCCATCGCCAGTTCTGTGCGCTCCAGCGAGCCGTGCAGCAGCGAGCCGAGCGGCGTGGTGAGCCCCAGCGACTTGCCCGACAGCCCGGGCCAGACCATGCCGCCCAGTCGCGCCAAGACGCCTCCGCCACCCGCCCAGGGCGATGCGTCGACGCAGGGGGCCAAGAAGGAGGAGGAGGGGGACGTGCTGCTGCACTTTGCTACGGAGAGCACACCACACGGCTTTTCCCGTGCCTCCAGTCTGAGCGCGCTCAGTCTGGACGAGCCGTACATTGCGGCCGAGATGAAGGAGGCGGCGGCGGGCGGCGAGGAGACGAAGCCGGTGCCTCTCAAGCCCATTCTGGATGAATCTGACGATGACAACGAGATCCTGGTGGCGTGCATCAACATGGCCATGCCCAAGTCCTCCCAGAAGCCCAAGAAGCCTCCGCCAGCAGCGCCACGGAAACCCAGCCAGCTTCCTGTCTACAAGCTCCTCCCACCGCAGAGCCGACCACCACCACCGCAGAGGAAGGAGGTGCCACCATTGCCGGAGGAAGTGCCCCGTGTTTACTGTGTGGAGGGAACGCCGCTCAACTTCTCCACCGCCACGTCGCTCAGCGACCTCACCATCGACTCGCCACCCAATGAGGAGGCGGCTCCGCCCCCGTCGGCCCCCAGGACCAGGCCAGCGGTCCCAGAGGGCGAGAACGGCGACGACATCTTGGCCGAGTGCATCAGCGCCGCCATGCCCAAAGCCAAGCCCCGCAAGCCAATCAGAACGCCAGACAGCGGCGAGCGCTGCCAGGCCCCGCCCCCGACCGTGTCTCCTCCAACACCGCCGCAGGTGAAGAAGAAGCCCACCTCCCCCGTGAAGCCCATGCCTCAGCGGGCGCCATATGGTGTTGTCGCAGCGACAGCCACCAAGCCCAAGCCGGGATTCGCCTTCGACTCGCCTCGCCACTACACGCCCATCGAGGGGACGCCATGTTGCTTCTCACGCAACGACTCACTGAGCTCTCTGGACTTCGAAGAAGACGAGTCCGGTGAGAAGGACGGTGAGGACAGAAGGAGCAAGGAGGAGGAAAACAGGAAGCGGAAGCAGCAGACAGTCGCCATCTTCCCCCGCACCAAACCGCCGGCCAATCAGACGGTGGCGGACGAGAAGCAGAAGTTCGCCATGGAAGACACGCCCGTCTGCTTTTCCAGGAACCCGTCACTGAGCTCGCTGAGCGACATTGACCAGGAGAACAACAACAAGGAGTTCGCCCAGCCCCCACAGCACGATGAAGAGGAGGAGGAAGAGGAGGCACTTCCTGCTGCTGGACAGGTAGGACAGGAGGAACAGGTGGGACAAGCTGGGAGGGGTCAGCAGCTTTCTTCTTGTGCAGAAGCAGGGATTATATTAAGCAACCCACAGTACCCAGCATTCCGCTGGGCTTCACTACATGGCTGACTGAAGCCATGCCAGGCACCGGGAGACCCTGATGGGTTAACCCCAACAGGCACCAGTAGACCCTGACATGCCAATGCCAAGCTTGGCGTGTGACAGTGATGATGGGGCTGCTCTGAGTTTGCAGCCGGTGCTGCTGCCATGCAGGTTTATGACAAAATCCCACTTGCTAGCTGAGCCTGCAGCGCCACCTGTCTGCTACCCAGTTCCCTTACAACCCCCATCAAATAAATGTAGGCTAGCTGCCCTGAATATTATTTTATTATAAATATTACTGATTATTGTTGTTTGTATTTATCATCATAAAACAAAAATAATGAAGTTCATCACTTTAGTTTCCCAGGGAACAAAAACACCATGTGAAAATAAATGATTTTTACACGTTTAAGAAAAACGTAATGGACATTCAACTTAAATTAAGTAGACCTTACAGCAGCCAAATGTTAATGCCCCAAAGGAACTGCAGTGCCCTTCCTTTCTAAATATTGTCATCCTGTCAATGGCCTCCAGGGGGCGGTGTTGCCCCCGTTGAGAAACCTTCCCAACAAACCCTCGTCCACTGAACACTGAGAAGGAACGGCCGCGTTTCCTCACATCGCTCCTCCGAAGCCTCCATTGATCCCATACAGCGAGGCAGGAGGCCGGCTGCATTTAGACACACCTTCTCAGAGATCCAGGTGACCAACCTGATTCAGACCAAAGGCTGTTCAGCTGCTGCTGAGGCTGGGAGAGTGCTGGTTCAGCTTTCAGCACACATTGCCATGGAGGAAACTGGAGGGTTGAACCGGGAACATGGCGTCTTCCTCATCATCCAACAGTGTGAGGAGGTTGGAGTTAGTTCCCCTGTCTTCATAAGAACCTCAACTAGCAGAGGCATGGACTCTTCCTCAATCATGCCGGTCCTGCTCCTGGAGGCCCTCACCTGGCGAGAGGCATTGTCCTGGCAGCTAGCTACAGCCACTATTGCTTCACTTTTAAAGGGCTCTGCCCTAGTGGCCTCCATCTGAGCGTGATCTGACAGGAGAGGGGGAAGACATGCCAGCAGATGGTGCCGACACTGTGAGGGATAGAGGACTGAGGCCTCCTGTACGGCTAGCACTAAGCCTGCCTGTACGTGATATAAACGTACAGGCAGTTACTCTACTAATTAGACAGGCAAAGTGATCAAAGAGCCTTACGGAAAAGGTTGAGTTTATCAGGAAAACCAGTGGATCTGGGATTTAGTTAGTCTGAAGGATGTCTGACGATTCCCTCTGTCCTCTGCAGGTGGAGTCGAAGCCCCGCCCCCCTGCGGCCAGCGGCTACGCCCCCAAAGCGTTTCACGTGGAGGACACGCCCGTCTGTTTCTCCAGGAACTCGTCCCTCAGCTCCCTCAGCATCGACTCGGAGGACGACCTGCTGCAGGAGTGCATCAGCTCCGCCATGCCCAAGAAGAAAAAGAAGTCCACCGCACCACCCACTGCCACATCTCCTGCCGCGCCGCCCGCTGCCCCTGTTCCCTTCGCCAAGGCAGATGAGGACATCCTGGCAGAAGAGGAGCCCTCAGAGGCGCCCCGCAGTCCGCCCTCTCCGGACTCTGAGTCCTTCGACTGGAAGGCCATCCAGGAAGGAGCCAACTCCATTGTTAGCAGCCTGAACGCCGCCGCCGCCTCGGCCCTGTCCCGCCAGCCGTCCTCAGACTCCGACTCCGTCCTGTCCCTGAAGTCCGTCGGCTCGCCTTTCCACCTTCTGGCGGCCGGCCGGACCACCGAGGACGACGAGGTAGCGTCGCAGGTCAAGCGCTGCGCCCGCATCCTGAAGCCTGGTGAGCGCAGCAGCCTAGAGGCCAAGAGGAAGGAGGAGGAGGAAGAGGAGGAGGCGAAGGCCCTGCGCGGAGGAAAGAAGGTCTACCGCAGTCTGATCACAGGAAAACCCCGGGCGGAGCCCGCTGCCAGGGGGCGGAGCAAGCCCCGAGCTGCCGCTGCCGCTAAGGCTCCAGGAGGCAGCGACTCTGCCGACAGAGGGGGCGGGTCCTCTCGAGACTCCACCCCTTCCCGGCCCTCTGCGCCGGCCAATCAGAAGGCAGGAAAGTTGTCCCAGCTGCCGCGTACCGCCTCTCCAGGAAGTGCCTGTTCATCATCTTCCTCCAGAGCCGCCAAGGGCGCGCCGAAAGGCAGCGGCCTCCCCAGGAGCGAATCAGCCTCCCGGCTCTCCGGCTCCGCCCCATCCAGGAAGCAGAAGGCGGAGCTGCAGAAGGCGGAGCCAGAGAAGCCGGCGCTGGTCCGCCAGTCTACGTTCATCAAGGAAGCTCCGAGCCCCACGCTGAAGAGGAAGTTGGAGGAGTCTTCCTCCTCCACTGCCATGGAGCCGCAGTCCAGCCCCGAGACGGCGCTTCCCCCCGCCGCCCATCGCTCGCACTCAGAGAGCCCGTCACGCCCGCAGGAAGTAACCTCATCACGTATAAGCCGCACCGGCACCTGGAAGCGTGAGGCCAATGGCGGCGGCTCTGGAGTGAGCGGCGGGAAACACTCGACCTCACTTCCACGCGTCGGCACCTGGAAGCGAACGGGAAGCTCTTCCTCCGTGCTGTCAGCGTCCTCAGAGTCCAGCGAGAAGGGCCGGGGTGAGGACGGTGGCCGCAGTGACGCCAAGGGGACATGGCGGAAGACGAAGAGCGGCGGCGAGTCAACGGCTGCCAAGTCAGAGGACGTCTGGGTCCGCCTGGAGGACTGTCCCGTTAACAACCCTCGCTCGCCGTCCGCCTGCTCAGCGCGCTCGCCTACCGCCGCCAACGTCCCGCCTGTCATCGATAGCCCCGCCCCTTGCAAGATCCCCTCTTCTTCCTCTTCGTCCTGTTCCAACCTCAACCTTCGGCGGAGCTGTGAGAGCCTGGAAGAGCAAGCTCCGCCCCCTCCTGACCGCCAGCAGCAACGTACCCAGCCGCGTAGCGGCGCCGTGGCGGCTCGCGTCAGCCCCTTCAACTACACACCCAGCCCCAGGAAGAATGGCGCTGAGCTAAGCTCCGCTCCCTTGCAGCCTGCCGGCAGCACGGCGGCCACGCCCACGCGGCCCTCACTCATCCCCACCCCTGTGACCAAGAAGCGAGAGCCCAAGGGCGGAGACGGTGGCGGCGGCGAACGTGGCTCCTACATCGTCACGTCCGTGTGAGTCTGGAACAGGAAGTGATGTCTGGGAACGGAACTGTACTGGAAGTGATTCAATGTTTTGGCTCCGCCCCCATCCCACTGCTGCTCGATTAGCTCCTCCCACCTGCCTGAGAGGAACCTTTCTATGTTTTTATACCACTGATCTGTAGCGCTTAGCTCCGCCCCCTGCCCTGCATGGCCCCGCCCCTTCAGAACAGCGTTCCCATGGCGACCTGAAGGTGATGATGTTGATGTTTCTGGTAGCTGTAGCGTCTAGAAGGTCTGGTTCTGAACACAGCGCGGTCTGTGGTCCGGTACCAGAACCAGAACCTTCGGGCCGGGTCTGATTAACCCACTAACCTTCGATCTGATCAGGTCCAGTTAAATTTCCGATCTGTACCCAACAGAACCGGCTTTGTTCAGAACCTGATGCTTCCTGTCCTGTCGCCATGGAAACGAGTAACACTGTAAAGCGTAAGTTATTGCTGTAAACTGCAGCTAATTTAACCTATTGAGCTGCAGCAGAGACTCACTGCAGATGATCAATAAAGTTCAACACAAGCTGCTTCCTGTGTCTCTTTTCTCATGTGGTGACCCGGCCGCCGCCCAGGTGAGCCTCGGCTGCAGCGCCACCTGGGAACACCTGCTGCTCTAAAAGGAAAAATACTACTTTTGAAATGAATAGTTTATTTTTCTGTTTTAGTTTTCTTCAGTTTCAAAAACACACTTTATGGCCCCAATTTAGCTCCATAAATACCTCATTAAATAACGCACTACACCCTTTAATCATTTTCACAAAACCTATTTAAATAAACAAAGTGGAATACCGGTATGCATTTTAGAGTCACAGTTAGGGAACCCCTGATCTTTAGAGGACCACCGTTTGAATGATGGCGGCGTCATGTCAGCCAATGAAACGCCTCCAGGAAGGAGTCGGCCAATCAGAACGACAGACCAGGTGGAGCTGAAAAAGCCACAAACCAACAGTTGAAAAGGGAAATAACGGAGTGAGAAATGTTTGTCCTGTAGCATCATGACTACAGCGACAGCTCCAGATAACCACAGCCAGGCTGACAGGAAACCAGTCAGAGGAGAAAGTTCTGACCGGTACCAGTTAAAGTCCTGAAGGTGGTTGAGTCCGATCCGGACCGAACCCAGACCCTGTCAGACCGGGGAGCAGCACTGGGAACCTGCAGTACCTGCCGGCCCACAGGGGGCGCCAGCTCCTTCCGGCTTCTGGGAGTCACGAGCAGCGAAGGTCTTTTACTCTGAAAGCCCGCAGCCGGAGTGGCGTCGCGCTCCAGGTAGACGTTACTTCCGCTTGTCGTACTGTGATGGACACTCAGAAGGTAAGACTCGGATGGCTGAGACCCAAATGGACCAGCGGTTCCGACCCAGACTGTGAAACTTCCCTTTGGCAGCGCGAGCTCTAGACTGACCGGAAACGGATCAGCTGTTTCCTCTCGGTAAAACAATCAGTCCGCTCCGATCAGCTGATCTGGTAACCATGGCAACCTGATCGGAGAGGATCAGTGAGAGGAACGTGACGTTGTGGTTCATGGTTCAGGTTGGGTCTGGGCTTTAACTAGGCCGTTGTAGAGCCTGGATCGTCGATCTGCTGCTGTAAATAAAGAGATAATATCATTTAATTTCTCTTTGGATCAATGAAGTATTTCTGAATTTAGAACTAGCTGAGAGTCACAAACATCTGGAGTGAATTTCATGAGTCAGTGTGGCCGCCGGTTGCCATGACGATCACATGACTGGGCAGCTGTTCCACCTGGAGGCCAGGTGAGCTGCGGTGACCTGAACCTGTCTGTTCCAACAGGAAGCTCTGCGTCGCATCATCACCACGTTGGCCAATAAGAATGAAGAGCTCCAGCATTTCCTGGACTCGGTGGACGGCACGCGGACGGGCCTGCAGGTCAGCAGCTCATTGGCTGAGCGAGAGCAGGGGGAGGGGCTTAAATGGAATTATACCTGTTCTAAGTAGTTCTATGAATGAACTGTCCAATCAGGAGGAGTCCTGCAAGGTGATGTCAGAGCTGGAGGCGGAGCTAGAGAAGCTAAGCTCCGCCTTGGAGGAAAAAGGAGCTCAGCTCCGTGACATCATCAAAGAGGAGAAGCTAAGGAAGGAGGCGGAGCTTCAGGTATGATGTCATCGTTGTGGTTGTTTGCTGTTGTTGATGTAATCAAACTGTCTGGTTGCCATGGTTTCCAGCGGCAGCTCTCCGAGGGGAAAGCCGCCCTGCTGTCTTGCCAGGAGCTGCTGGAGTTCGCCAACCAGTCGCTGACTATTACCAACGAAGAAGAGTTTCTAACTGTAAGCAACATTTTCACTTCCTGTTAGCAAACTGGAAGCTGGACTCAGCTGCTCCCCCAGTGGACAGACTAGGGAGGGCGGAGAATTTATCACAGAGACCAGGTTTTGTGCTTCGCTATTTTCCTAAACTTCTCCGGCTGGAACTTGACGTGTGGGGGCCGGGTGAGGCCCGCGCACTGTATGCTGGACAACCTACAGCACACTCACCCAATCACACATCAGGAGGAAGCAGAGAGGGCGGGGCTACCTGCTGAAGGTTCCCATCATCATCAAGTTTATTTATAACAAAACAAATTCTGATCAAAGAAAACATATAAAAATGTTATGTTATATCAATAAAACCTCTCGCATTGGAGCATCTTCACTACGCAGCCATACAAACACAGACAGAACAGAAACAGGTAGAGGAGGGGGGACAATGTCCTCAGACAGAACCTGTTGGGTCGGCTCCATGGCGCCACATGAAGACCAGAAAACTTCCTACTAATCACGATTATTATTATTATTATTATTTTTTTTTCCATTTTTTTCTCCGAAGAGTTTTTAGCGGCGCTAGTGGCTCGCATTTTTTGACAGTAGACTAACATGAAGGAGGACGAGGAGAGGGGGGAAGACATGCGGCAAAGGTCGTCGGGACCGGGAGTCGAACCCGCGACGTCCCCGTCGAGGACTAAGGCCTCCAAACGTGGGGCGCGCTAAACCCCCTACACCACCACAGCACACCCCATGATTATTATTTTAATATTTATGTTTTTGTTTTGTTCTCAGGCAGCCAAGCAGATCAAAGAGCGGTATGTGACACATCATCACACTTCCTGTTTGGTTGCCATGTTTCATTTAGTTGCTCAGTCGTTTCTTTGTTTCTCCTTTGTTTTCACTTCCTTTTTTGAAACTAACTGTTTCCTGTGATTAAAGCTCTGATCTGCATGCTAACATGCTAACCCCGCCCCCTACTAACACTTAGCCACACCCTCTTCTGTCGGCTCCGCCCCCTGCTGTTGCCAGGGTAACAATGGCTCCGGCGTTCAGGATGGCCACTCGGCCCGCGGTGTCAGAGAACATGTCGCAGTTTACTGTCGACTTCACTGGCGAGAAGGCGGGGCTTCTGCGCCTTAACTTCCTGCCAGGTCAGAAGCCACGCCCCTCAGGACGCCATGGAAACAGCTATGATCATCTCCTTACAGGAAGTTTATTTTCAGTTCCCAGAGCTCCAGAGATCGACCTCTCCAGCTGCATCGTCCGTGACAACAGCATCACTGTCGCCTGGCAACCAAGCGACGGCGACGGACCAATCGAGCGCTACGATCTGGAGCATCGTAAGGCAAACCGCGGCGGCGCCCTGAGTGCCGCTGGGGAGGCCAGCTGGGAGAAGATCAGTGACATCACAGACACACAGGTGACACTCTCAGGTGAGTCGCTTCAGAAAGCTCCTCCAGGTGTGATGTCACTCAGTCTTGTTGCCTAGCAATAACACCTCCGATTCCAGGTCTGAAGTTTGATTCGCCATTCATCGTCGTCCGAGTCCGGGCGCGAAACAAGGCTGCCGCCGGAGACTTCTCTGAGCCCGTTGCCATGGAAACCAAAGGTAAATATAGCAGAGATGACAGGAGCGCTCACTCTGAAGCACGTCTCTGAAACCTTCTTCTGTGGTTTTGGCAGCGTTTACCTTTGGCTTCGATGCGGCGACAGCTCACGCTGAGCTCAAGATCCAGGGCGACACGGTCACATGGGAGCCTCAGGGTGTCAAAGGTCATGACGCACGGCTCAGGGGCAAAGAGAATAAAAACAGGTGAGGTATGGCAAGCCGTTTTAACATAAATTCGGTTTCGTCTGACTATCTGTAATTACATTCTAGATATCTAAAAATGCATTTTGACTAAACAAACATTTTGACTATCCGGAACGGTAATTCAAGATATCTTCAATTACATTTTGACTAGTCAAAATTCCTCTCAAGATATCTCGAATGACGTCACTAAATCTGTAATTTGACGGGACACATCCGGAATTACGATTTAAGATATCTTGAACGCAATTATCACTAGTCAAAATTACAATTTTAGATATCTGAATTAAGAACGACGTGGAAGCCCCTTTGGGCTGTCCAAACAGTTGCCTGCAGAATTTTATGTTTCCTGCACAAAATTGTCAGTAAATGCCAAAAATTAGAAAGAGCTCGGCAATGTTGGATATGCGGAGATCGCAAAACTTCATAAACTATAAGACTGCTAGTGATATCTAATTTCTGACGAACCGAATGGACTTAAAAACAGCTTTGAAAAGCTAAAGTTGATGTTGTCAATCCATTTTCAACATGAAAATGGTGCATTTTCAAACATCTTTTTTCATTTTTTCTATTTTTCATTGTTTTATTAAACTTTCAAATTGCCACGTAAATCAGTGACGTTTTGACTAGTCAGAATGTTAATTTAAGATATCTTAAATAGAAAAGTTGAATAATTCAAGATATCTCTAATTCATTTAGAGATATCTTAAAAGGAATTTTGACTAGTCGAAATTATAATTCAAGATATCTTTAATTTAATTTTGTCTAGACATTATTTGCTTTTAAGATATCTATAATTTAATTTCCAC
>CAEGAG010006067.1:0-12176 GCA_903067065.1 Brachyrhaphis terrabensis | reverse complement strand
TACACAAGAAGGAGGTAATTAAGCCATTTCATTCCAGTGTTTTGTACCTGTGGCACATCTAAAAACTGCAGGACAGGACTGGAGTTTGACACCCCTGTCTTAAGGTGACATTTTTCTTTGGTCTTTAGCTGCTTTTTCACACAGTCCTACTGTAATATTTCTGATCCAATTTACCTATTCATTGAACCCATTTGTCATCCTAATTAAATGTATTGAATTAATTTCCTTGTTCCTAAACTTTGACAGCATATTTGGCAGTGTGAGCTTAAAAAATGATGAAGGCACTGAATGAAGAACCTCAGAGGATTCTGGGATACATTTTCAGCACAGGGAAAGGATCCAACAAACCTATGAAGGAGGACCCGTGAAAAATCTGAGGTTCAGTTGATCTTCTATCTGTCTGTGTCCCTAGTCTGTATGTCAGAGGTATTGGATCATGCAAAAATAACAAAAAATCCCATTTGTAGGAAACAAAAAAGAACAAAGGAAGAAAAAGAAATGACTGGATGAATTCATGAACATATTTAGGATCTCCCTTTGATTGACTGGTGACCTGTCCAGTTCCATTACCCTATACTTTGTAGAGTATCAGGGTAATGAGTGGCTGCTGGAATGGTGCCCATATCCAGCAGCCACTGGACAACAGGGGGGGCCCTGTTGTCCAGTGGCTGCTGGATATGGGCACCATTCCGTCACAGCTCCCCATAACCCTGAGACTCTACAAAGATAAGAGGCTAAATATCATGGCTGGAATCCAAATAAATATATTCACAGATAAAAACATAAATACAAACACAAACAAAGCAAAACTCATAATAAAATTAAAGGAAGAATCAATGTGATGGGACCCGTTCTTGGTGAAGTCCTCTAATTCGAATGGATTCGAATGGAAGGGCAGAGAAATTTACCAAAAAAAATGACGAAATCTTTGCCCAAAGAGTATATTCTAAAATATTCAAATTAACAACTTTTGAAAAATTTCTGAGCCTTTCCTAAAGAAAACTTTAGATTAATCTCAAAATTTCTACGTTTTTTGCTGGAAATTTACCCCTCCTTTTTTTCTATCTACTATGGTCCTATACCAATAAAAATGGTTTTATTGCTTTTTAAAGCTAAAAATGGCTTAACCCCAGCTTATCTTTAAGCGACCAATCTTCATAACCAATCCATTTCTACAAAACTTTGGTCAAATAATAAACTGCTCTTACATATTCCAAGAACCAGCCTGAAAAGCAGAAGAGACTATTCACTGTCACTGTCCCTAATCTACAGAACAACGTCCCTCTCAATAGTAGATGTGCCCATAGTCTTGAACACTTCAATTCACTCCTTAAAACTAATTTTTATTCTTTGGCATTTCCATTAGGCCTGACATTGAAATATACTTGTCCTGCATGTTTTAATTTGTGCTTTTATTCTTATCTGGGGTTTTATGAATACAGTACAGCACACTTTTTAAAGTGATTAATAAATAAATTGACATTGGTCCTGTTAATACGACGTCGTAGGAATCTGAGTCATAGTTACGGTAGTTTTACATGGTAGTAAAAGTTCTGTTTTAAGCTTCTTCTTCTTTTTTTTTTTTTTTAATTGTTTGACTTTCTGAAGTAAATTCAAAGTTTTGTGAGATGCCATATCTGTTCTGTTCAGTTCTGTTCTGTTCTGTTGGTGAGTGGCAGCCAGAGCAGAAGGAAGTTAGCCTGGTAAACCCAGCAACAAAACATGGGGCTGAGTCACCCAAATCTAAAACACTCAAAAACACAAAATTGAGTCACCAGCATCACAAACCCAAATGTACTGTACTGATCACATGTTAGAAGTTGGCTGGGTTGTGTGTGGGTTAAAATTTGAGAGGCTCCTTTCCTTTTTTCCTCCCTTTTTGGTGTGAGTAGCTGAGTGCATTTGTGTGCATGTTGCATTATGTATGATGCTTCCTGTGTGATGAGCGAGATGACACAAAGAAAGCGATATCCTCTCCAGAGATAATGAGGGCAGCACACACACACACCCCTACAAGCACACACACACTCTTCAGATTGGTTGACATGCACAGTGTGTTGCTTAGAGACCTGTCTTCATTAGATGAGACGTGAGGTAATCTCATTTAATCTTATTAGGAATCATAGGGTTAGACAGACAGGCAGTAAATGAACTGAATCTCTGTTCAGTTCTTCTTTTTGCCCACAGTGGAGTGATACTGAAGCTAAAAGAATCCCTCTAGAAACGCTGTTAAAGATGATCAGTTTATTGCCTGAATGTACGCTTTATTGACTGAACTTACATTGTATTTTTATAGTCATAGTAAACACTAAAAGCAGTTTTTCACACTATCCAGTCAATCTGCACTCTAATACCTCCAATGACAGAACCCTGGACCCATTTACCCCATCTACACACTTAAATATTCACACATTCATTCAATGATAAATGGTGTGAGCTTGTTTTGAGGTCATTCCAGGGGTCCTCAAAACAAGGAGGACCCCTGTTTGACTGGAGGAAAGTGAACTCAAACTCCAGTCGGCAGTTGACTACTGAGATGTTGATGCTCCAGATAACACTGGTTGTAAATAAATACATTTAAAAAAGCATCAATCCCTGGAACCAAAGTTTTACATTTGATCAATTGGTTCAGTGGGTTTTCTTACATATTCTTGTCGTTATGAATTAAATTAATATTAATAATTATTAGTAATCAAGAAATTTTAGAAACTATCAGCAATCAAACGTAATTAGTGCTAACTATGCTAGAAGTACATTTCACATATTGTTAACTTTATTGTTCAAAAAGAAAAAGTTAACCAAAACTTTGCTAAAGGCTAGTACAAAACTGTGTATTCAATTTAGCTCTTGACCTGTAGAATCTCTTGGAGCCACTGCTGTTGCCTCCAAATTTGAGTCCCTAAGGAATAGTTATTATAAAACTAATAATGCTGGTGTCATAACCTTCAAAGCAGTGGTTGATAAAATTTTCTTTCTTTGTTCATTTCTACAGAATATTTCATTTGCGTTTAATAAATAGCAGAACATGCCAGTCAGCCACCCAAAACGTCTACATCAAAGTGAAATAAATTAACGTACTTAACAGTTTGATTTTCCCCCCACTTCGTCATTTTTTGTGAATTTTTGATTGCTCAATTTAAATCTTGTTGCTGTCACTTGTTAGCTACTTTTGAAATCAAAGAGTAAAAATATGAAATGATGCAGAAGGTGAATACAAGCCAAAGGACCAGGAGGGGGCTTAATGAGGTGAACACATCAGATTGACCAATATAGTTGTTTTTATTGTCAATGCTGATATTTAAAAGCTGTAGCTTATTAATATTTTTGGTTGATATATTTCATGCTTTTTTTATTGAGTCTATGGTTTCTTGTCATGACCTGTTGGGGTGTACTGGCCTTTTCTTTACCATGAAACCTGTGCAGTCGTTAATTGAGAGTTGATTGAAGCAGCAGCTTCATTTTATTAATCTGGTGGTAGAAACATTTCGGATCATAGTTTTTTTAGCTCCCATTCTGAAAATGTACCTTATCACAATAAAAAGGTCACTGAACCTCTTATTCAAGGTATATTTACTAATATTTTTCTCTCAGTATCAGTTTTCCCAGTCATCATCTACAGTTGGGTGTAATAGCTCTTTTAGCTGTGTGAAGCTGACAGTCAACAGGCGTGTGCACGAGGCAGAGCACACAGTGACTGTGCTGCAAAGCAATTAGACTTTATTTGAAAAGACACCTGTTATTTCCCATTGATATGTTTGCTTTAGCCATTACTAAACTTCGAGGAAAATTACCAGAATGAAATTACCTGAAAGTGTCATTTAGAGGTTTTATAGAGGATAATTAAATTTTACAGACACTGAGTCTGGTTTGCTTCAACTACAGGAGTGGCAACAGCAGTATGAGTTTACCCAAAAGCTACATTTTGTCCATTTTAGTTGCTAATAGAGAATATTGAAGTTACATAATTATTTTTAGTTCTTCAACAGTTTCCTAAAGCTCCAGCTCTATACCAGATCTTGTTTTTAAATCAGTGGGGAGGAGACATAAAAATACAAAAGATACTTTAACTAGACAGAAATATGCTCCTTACAGTTTCTGCACAGCTTTTGCAGGGACAATCACAATTTAGGTTGCAGTTAAACAATATTGTTAGAGTTACGCTGCCATGGAGGACAATGTTGTAAAGGACCCATTCAGTCAGAGATCATATTTGCATCTGATGCTCGTTCCTATAAAGCCAATATTATTCCCCTTCGGTTTAAAATATGCATGACTGGCATTGCAGAGAAGTCAAGCAGGCTTCATTTAGTAGTTGTCAGAGCTACAGCCAAGAACCTCTGAATGGAGAGAGTGATTGTCCCTTTGGCTACATTTTGCATGGTATAAACACACACAAATATTCTTATTCATGGTACATTCCTTATTCTTCTGAAATTAGCATACTAGGACAATGAGACAATGATAAGGGCTGCTGTGTTTCACTTTGTGGCCTTTGTGTCCAGTCAATAAACAGCCTGTTTTCTTTCATCAGAGCCTGCAATATTTTGCATTGAGAACATGAGGACTCTTTCATTTACTGTCCCCTGTACCCTCACAATATCAAGCCTTCATTGAGAATAATGCCAACTCTGTTCTTCATCAAAGAACTCAGACAACTGAAGTCCAAGAGGAAATTCAGTTCCTAGAGCCTAAAACAAAATTCAAAACTCTGTTGATGCTTCTGACTCATGCCATCTGTGCCTTTGTGGGGAAAAAATGGGAATAAATCAGCTTTTCACCTGAGAGTACTCCAGAGAGTCTACTGATCTGTGGCTCCAATCTGTAATAAATATATCAAATTGCATGCATACTGGTGCTGGGAAGACCTTAGTCTGGGAAAAACAATAACCTATTATTTTAAATGACTGAGTGGACTATTTCAGGATATTAGGGAACCATCAGAAGGAGGGCCCAAGGCTGCTTGAATCTATCATAGGAAGAAAAGCATCTTCATGTGATGAGCCACAAATAGCTGAAGTGACTGAGATAACCTAATCCTATCAATGACTAGAGAGGACAGGACTCAGGGCAGGAGAAGAGACTTCATCATGTACCTGAAGAAACTAGGAACAGCTAAGATCTCCAAGGCCTCCAGTATACGACCCAACCTGGTGATAGCGCATCATGACGTATCAGAATAGCACAGAAACATGAGCAAAGACATTTGCCAAATTTATTTTGGTTATTTGGGATTTGTAACCTCTGGTTATCACAGCATTAGGCAGTGATGAAATGCCTAATGCATTATTTTGTGTAATTTTGATGGATTCAGACAAATAGGAAATCTTGTGCAAATTTATTTCCTCTCCCACTTGGACAGACCTGAACTTTGGTTCTCAGATTCCAAATCTATGTTGGAACTGTTTTCAACAGTTCCAACATAGTCAAGCCTTGGAAGACCAGACATGATCTTAATAAATCTGCTGCTTTTGGTTGAGGAGAATAGATTATTATTGCTATTACTATGCTTTTTTTCTTCTTTTCTATGAAAGAAAACAGTTTACTGCTCTCACAAATTTACTTTCTGATCCCAGAGTTGTATGTTAAAGGCATGTGTGTATGAATACATGACTGTAATCTGAGAAAATGATTCATCACAAGCACTAGTGCATGTGTGTCAAGTCTTTGTGTAGTGGGGACATTTTTCACATATTATACAGTATTATCCATTAATAAATGAGCCTCTACCTCCAAAAGCTCATAGTACCCATTTCCTGTGTGAGTCATTATCTGTACACATACAGTGTACACTCTTACTCAAACACACACACACTAGAGAGGAAAGTATCTGAAAAACCTCTTGTACACCCTGTGCTTCCTCTCACATGTAATGTTTTTTTTTCCTTTCTGTCTGTCCTCATTTCTGGCCCTTAAAGGGAGGACAGACAAGTCAAAAATTTCAAACTGAGGTTTGGTGAATACACGTATGTAATCTGCAGCACCTTGCAAGTACTGGCTGGTAGCGAGAGTGCCAGGAGTTCAAAGGTCAACCTCTGGTCTTCCTTCCTGGGGTCGGAACTTTGATGTCTTTTTGGAGCAGGGCCAAAACCAGACTTCTGTTTCACTGTAGCAAGCCCAAAACTTTAAAAAGTCAGTGCAATTGATGGGAATGATTTTTATGAGTCCTTAACTTACCACCCCATTGGACACATACAGATATTTACATAAGTGTTTAGATTAAGATCACAATAGATCTTGCCCTGCTTCAATGATCATACCTTGAACAAATGTGCAATATTTAAATTAGAATGGTGTCGCCATGGGCAACATATTGACTGGTCACAACCTCTCATCAGCTCTGCATCTCACAAATATGAAGTTTCTCATTATATTCATCATTATAGTCATTTAGCTGAACTATTTCTGATGAGAGGAGCAAGGCGTCAGATGCCGACTTAACTTTGGTAAAACTTTTCTTTCTAGTAACGTTCAGTCAGTAGGGTGATTCAACACAAAAATTTGCTAATTTGAGATGAGGTGAAGGTTAATAAATAAATGAACTAACATTTCAGAATAAAATATTTTCCACCTGGAGGTAAACTATTTGAACCCCATCTTCATGTATGTAGTAAATAAGAAAAGGGAAAATAAAACTTTTCACACTTTCAGTATTCATGTTGTGTAAGACGTCCTTTACAGGACAAATAGAAGATCTTAGATGTTCAAAGATCCTACCTGATGTAGGTAAGAATACAATGATTCATTCCTGGATAATGACTCTCTCCTACCACTTTCAGCAGCATCTTCACAGCATTTTTTGGTTTTCTTCTGGGATTGATTAACAGATTCCCCACATCTATTCTTCCCTGGAGCACAGAACCCTTCTCCTTCCTGAACCACATGATCACTTGACATTCTCATGGTGTGAAATTCCATGTCATTGATGAATGAGTCAGACATCTGCAAAGCCCTTATGCCCAAGGATGAACTAGACTGGTGAATGTCCGCAGTTCTCTTCCTGATGTTGGTTGATTTCTGTGGACTTTTCCATGATGTTGCAGAAGGAAGCAGAGTGCTTGAGCTGTTGCCTGCAGCTGCTTTCACAAGCAGACCTCCACATATGAAGGCCTCAGTCCTCGACATGGACGTCACAGGTTCAAGTCCCGGCCTGATGATCTTTGCCGCATGCCTTCCCCCCTTTCTCTGATTACCCACTTTCCTGTCAATTCAGTATTAAATAAAGGCCACTAGAGCCAATAAAATCTTTATAAAAGAAAAATGCAGCCTGACAAAATGGCTGCCACAAAGTTCAGTTCAATTGAAAAATAATTTATTGATCCCAAAGGTAAATTAAGTGTTGTTGGGAGGAGAGATTTACATTATAAAAACACAAAAATAAAAGATAATTTCCTAAAGTCTCACAAAGAAAAATATATGGCAGTCACAGGTTGTTGAACTCAGTAGCTTTACAGATTAAATCAGATAGTTATGATTGTGTTGTTTGAGGAGGTCCCAAATGCAGAGAGACTGAGGCAACTGGTAGAACAGAATTTAGGCTGAAGAGAGAGAGAAAGTGGCACTGAGGACCAGGGGTAGTACACAGGGAGTTAAGAAATAAATCTAACTCTAAAAAATGAGTAGACATTCTAGTTCCTCCCAGTTTTGGTGATCTTTTTAAGGACTTTGCAACAAAAAGCCCAGGAAACATGTGCTTCTCTTCAAGAATCTTGCTTTTAAGACTTTTCATCAGTTTGGTTTTCTTGACTAGGTTGGACCTGTTAAACTCTGTTGCCTGATCCTTTATTGCTGCAAACCTTATTTATCTATCTTCTATCTGAGTGACAGAGAAGCATTTAGTTTTATTTACTTTTGATTTTAATAAGTAGTTTTGCAACAAAGACTTTATTTCCACTTGCAAAGAACTTTTTAATGCTAAGTTATTGTTGTGTACATATTTTGTTTAAATGCTTTTTAAAAGTACAGGTAAGTGTTGTACTTTTTGTTCTTGGGCTGTTTCATACTTTTGTTTTGAGGTCTGTCCAACCACAGTCATCCAATGATGTCATCATTGATCTGTCATAATATTAATTTGGGTGCCTCCAGTTTAATCTGTCATCCAAATGTATGCTTAAGTTTGTGTTACTCTACATGTTACTCATTCACTGAATGTAAATGACACAATAAAATAGGCTCCAAACAATAGTTTCTTTGGATATTTTGAATGTTTTGTGGAAAGATGTTTTGGTTTGTGGACATTTTGGAAGCCCAGCAATCCGGGGAATGTTCAACAGGAACAGGAAGATCAAGAACCCCCATCACCTCTCCTCCACTGTCACCAACCAACAAAGACCTGTGCAGGTCCCTGTCCATCGTTCCTATCATCTTCTCATGCATCATCCTTCTAGCCATCCATCTGTCAGGGGCTGTGGTGGAACCCAGCACAGCCAACAGACATGAGCCACTGTCAGGTTAAGTCTTCCCTTACGAGGTCCCTTGTCAAAGTTGTCCATGAGCCCTGTCAGAACCTGCCGTGCCACGCCAACTCAATCTTAGTAGTGGACAAAGTGAAGAAAGTAGGAGCTGTCCCATCAGTCTCCATTATGGAGGAGTGTTGTTGCTCTGCTGTCGTATTCCTGTGGTACTCCAAGGGAGATGCTGTCTCATACATCATCAGGGAACAAAAGGCCTGGCCAAGGCGGTGTGGAGGGGGTGGAGAAGATAGGTCTTTCCTTCCCCCATGACACACACACACACCCCCACACATCCCCACACGCACCCCTGCACACACGTCTTCCGCAAAAACATCCCTCAGCATCTTGAGTGAAAATGCAAAACTGTAAAATACACAATTAGATTTATTCATCAAGGGCAAAATAAGGCTTACAGTTAAACTGCTATTTATAGTTTAACCTAGAGACATAAAACAAGATTTCCTGTTTGTGAGATAACTGATACCCAACAGAAAAACAATGTGAATAAAAATGTTTTTCATTTGCAGAAGTCAGCTCAAGCATGCAAGGTAAAGATGTCCTGCAGCAAATGCACACCTGAATGGAGAACCTTAGATATCGAATAAAAACTTCTAGTTTTCAAGGACTTCAGCTCAAATACGATATGTCACCTAAAGTACATTACAAGACAGACTAAAAACATTCCAAAACTTAGAGTAACAATTCAGTCCTGGTTGGTAAAATTTAGGTAGACATGACAAGTTAGTTCATCATGTCAATTAATAAGAACTTATCGGTCCAGCTGAGAATACTTTGACAAGACAGATCAGATCTGATGCTTCAGAGGACGCATGTGACGATGACTGAAAGGAGCCACTCCATTTTAACAGGAAGAGGCCTCCAGCAGAACCGGCTCAGTTTGAGCCAGGAAAGGCACCAGGTGGAGGAGAAAATGAGAGCTTCAACAATGTTCTCAGGTGGGAAGAACAGAAGAAAAGCAGGCTAACCCTGGAGGTTGCAGTGAAGTTTTATCTGTCAGGCATTTTGTTTTTTGTTTGTTTGTTTGTTTTTTCTACATCTCATCAAGTCCTTTTGTGTTTTATTTATCGTTGTCATAGCAACTGAACTAACGGGTGCTGGGAGGAAAAAGAGGTATAAAGCTACTGTACAAGAGCTGTTGCGATCTGTTTTTATGTACAGATTGCTTAATATACCGTCAGTTATCAGCTATGAAATAAAACGATTCGGAAAGTTGTTGGAAAGTAATATTATGTTGTTTAGATCGTTTTTACGTTACATGAGGCGAATCTGTTCAGCTATATTGTGTCTTTCTGCGAACATGTTGGTGTACAGATAAAAAAAAAAAGCAAATATATTGTATATCGTTTATGCAGTAGCATATGGGCTAACAAATGGGGTTTATTCTGAGACTTAAGTGTGTGACAGAAGTTGTACCTTTGTGTTAAAGAATCTAAAACTGTTTATTACAGGAATAAGTATATTGTCTAGAAAGACAAAGAAAATAACATGGACACAATGATTATTTTGAAGAAAGATCAGATCTGGTGCTGTTTGGAAATGTTTAATAAATGTTTAATCAGAACAGATTCCAGGAGGATTATTGAAGCACAGATTTGTTTCTGCCTCATCACTCCTACCTGTCCTATACTTTCTACAGGAAAATCAGCATCTGTTACACTGACACCAGTCCTGGTGTGTGTAACACACGCTACAAACACAATCTTTAATATGTTTTCTGGAGATGTTGGGATCAGGGCTGCTGGCCCAAGCCTCCATGGGGACAAAGCAGAATTTTATTTTGGGGCCCTCTATATCAGCTACTAATGTGGATTGTTGTAAATCAACAGGCGATTAGATAATTTGAACAACTGCTATAAACTCATTGCATCTCTGAATAGTGCTGTTTATGTTATATCTTATATGCATATCATCTAGTGGTGGCAAAAGCAACAAAAAAAACTAGTATGCTCTGGACTTAAGAAGGAGTACAGGCCCACATATTTATGACATGCTTTGATTAAACTAATTTATTTGTTCTAATAAGTTGTAGATCTGGCTGTAGATGAAGGGTTATCATCCTGCTGAAGGTGACCATCCACCCCAGTCTCAAGTCTTTTTAAAGGGAGACTAGTTGGACAGTGACTCAGACGTCTGGCCAAGCGAGATTTCCCAGATCAGAGCATGGTTCAGATATGGCCACAAGTTGTGGTTTTATACCGTATTGCAATATGTTGTTGCAGTTACGTGTGTGAGTATTTTTCTTCATAAAGACGCTTCTGTCTCACGCACAGCAGCTGATAAATGGGGCCACTTTAGGTTCTGTGATGTTTCTAGTGGACTGATCCGTCATTTAGTAAAAATGACCTGATCTTCACATTGAGAGAGGAAAAACTGAGGGCAGAGAGGTGAAGAGATGAATGAGATCATTACAAATCTATCACCAATATTTCCACATCACTGAGTCTGGCTGTTGTTATTTGAACAACAAAAACAGATGCAGCGCGTGGAACAGTTTCCATGGCTGAACTGGGTTACAAAACAAGCTATTGCTTCATATGAACTGGTCAAAGAAAGCTCCTTCATAGGATGAGCTCACCATCAAAGATTATAGTTCAAGACCTTTTGTTTCATTCCAGGTGAAGATTCAGTTTGTTTTTTGTTGTAAGTTTGCAAGGCAGCCATGACAGAGTTAGTTCTATTTGCAAAGAGACAGAACTTCCTGTTCTCTAACATCACATCCTCTTGTCTGCAGGTTATTGTTTCTTTTCAGGACTCTACAGGGAGACAGCCGGTGTTGATGTTTGAGTTTTAAAAGTATCCTGGTGAAAAAATAATATATTTAAGTATTTTTAAATATACTGTATTTTTCTGAAATCCATGTTTAGTATGTTATCAAGTGGATATACATATTAAGCTAGTTGGGATTTATAAAGGAAAGGTGTATAGCCGCATGTGGGCGCACGGTTTTATACATCTGAATTTTTTTATGGTTGACACTTTTCAAAATTTGTCCCTAATTCAATTTTTTGTGTAAAAACAACACACTTTTTTATACATGAGGCCCCTGCTTGTTGTACACCAAATGCAGAATTCCAGGAAAAGAACCACAAACCAACAGAAACATCCATGGAGGCGAATGTTTGGAGAGGTTTTGCTGCAGCAGGACCTGGACAGCATCATAGAATCTACCTTGAATTTTGTTGTTCTGTAAAAGAAAAACAAAAACAAAAAAAAACTGGGAAGCAAAACTATGTTTGGGATCAACATGACAATGATCCCAAACATACCAGTAAATCCACCAAGAACTGGCTGAGAACTAAGGAATGGAAAGTCTTGGTCCAAGATCACCCCTCAGGATCATGAAATAAAAACAATTGTCATAAGGCAAATGTGAAGAACAAAAAAAAACAAAAAAAATAAGAACAACTATGTTCTCCTTATTTAGGTGCAACCCCCAATCTTGTAAGTCAGACTCACTAACAATGACACTGCTACTCACTCTGTATGGTGTCACATCTGCTGTGATACATCCTCTATTCTGTACTCCACATTTGTTCTCCCACATACTTGGCCAGCTCACACATCATAGAATGGTGGAAGGGTGAGGGTATATACAGCAGTGACACTGTCAAATTCTGGATTTACATTTAGTAACACTGGGCCAGTCATCTGTGAACCATCATGAGCCGGTCATGTTAAGGAGATTTCACTTCCTTGATTTGATTT
>CAEGAG010006007.1:0-33660 GCA_903067065.1 Brachyrhaphis terrabensis | reverse complement strand
ATTATGGGAGATGTAGTTTGTAGTCAATTCGTGCTCAAAACCTATTTTAAGTCAATAACGGGCCTGTAAAACGGTGGAGGGGGGAGAGGGCCACATAAAATGACGTGGCGGGCCACATGTGGTCCGCGGGCCTTGAGTTTGACACATGTGCTTTAGAACATTACTGAACATTACAGTAAGAACAGTAATCTTCTTACTGTAATGTTGAGTAAGAACATTACAGTAAGTGTAATGTTCTTACTGAATTACAAGAAACAAGGGCTGAAATGTTTATTTAAGTGCTTAAAACAATTCCGAGACAGAAATTCCCCAAAGGTAAAATATTTGAGTTTTGCAACTACATTGTACCCTATTGTGTACAATATTTATCTGAATCACCAGAACATGTTTCAAGCTTTCCTCAATGCGATTTGATTGACTCTTTGAGTCCATAAAGTCATGAAGTCAGCTCCTCAGCACTGATTTTGCCATTAGCAGTCTTCTTATCTGCATCTGTGGGAATAAATCAAAGGAACTGAAGGTCTGAGAGTATGTTATGCGAAAGAGTTTAAGCCGTCTTGGTCTGAGGCATCAACTAATTCCCTTTAACATCATAATATTAACCCTGCAGCTGCCCAGTCGAAGCTCCTGTGTCCCCAGGAAGTTCTGCTGCCTGAAGCCAAATGATTTGTTCAATCAGAATAGTCTCCCTTGATCAAAGTACAGGCATATTCCACTGGCCAAAAATATTCTGTTGCATGCTGACCTATGCACTAATTAGCAAACACTTTCCCTCCACAGAAAGGCTGTCTCAGGGTGACGACTTCTGAAACTGAACGCACAGTGGAACCTCTGATCTCAACATTTCGGGGACATCCTGTTGGGCTGCAAAATTAAACCACTGGAAGTTGGGGTCAAAAGGAGTTTCTTTCAACCTAACAGGAGAGATTAAGACTAAATGAGTGAAGATTTTAAAACGTATGATAGAATCTTCAGTAAATGGTGAGTTAAGCATTCTGAAAAAGCCAAAATCACAGAAGGAATAAGTAAGAAATAGTGCAGAGAAGTGGCTGAACATTTGGCCTCTGTCACCTCTATTTAGATGTCCATCAGATAAAAATCCATAGACAAAGGGGTTTAAAGGCATTTCTCCAGCAAAGTGCTCCCTGTTCTGCATCTTAACTGCTCCACTGTGCAGTCAACTCGTCACAGAGGCAGCTCACAATCAATCGGACTGTTGATGACTTTAGCCTGCAGATTAGCCCGACTTTCCTTCCAAACAAAGAGGGGCAGCTGTCAGTTTGACTGCCGGGAAAGAGTGACCAGACCAAAGTCAATGCTGAAGGAGGTCGGGCTGGATGCAGGGATAGATGGAGGAATGAATGGCTGATAGGAGGGCTTCAGGTTTGGCCATCACTCTGCCCCGATGTTTATTTAGTTACTGTTGTTGTATTGGTTGTGTATCAGGTGGCGTTGTTGCGGCATGGCTCCCAGGATCTGACCGCTGAGTGAAGACGTCAGTCAGTGGACACTGACGGCAGCAGAGAAGAGCTTGGAGGGACAGAAAGACAGATGAAAGGATGGACTCTGACCTTCCCCCTATCCTTTCAATTCCCCCTGAATAGTTTCACAAAACCAGCACAAAGTGATTGGTGATTCACCAGAGGTTTATGCCCTAAACACTACACATGGAGGATATGGTGGCCAAATCAGGGAACCAAGCTGTGATCTTTGTCAGTCAGATATCTGAGAGAAACAAAACAGAAACATGAGTGTAGTGAGCAGATGAGCACAGATAAATAAAACCATGAAATAAGCTATTTTGACACAATGATCTAAAGGGTTGTATCTGTATCACACACTTAATGAAGAAAATCGGTGGTGAAATGAAAAACAGGATTTTGTTTTTCTTGCGGAATGTAGAGCAGTCACTGTTTAATTGGTGTTGAAATGTTTGAATTACCTTAAAGCAAAATACACTTGTTGGCCATTTTAGATAGATAAACCTAATTGCTTCTTTGCCATCAAAGCAACGCAGCCAATTACATAGCAACTCAATGTATTCAAACATTGAGTTGCTGCCATTCAAAACAACTTGACAATTCTGAAGTTTAAACCGAGCTTCATAATTTGGAGACAGGATATTTTTGAACATTGTATGGTTGTTGGTGCCTGACAGGCTGGTCTGAGTATTTCAGAAACTGCTGATTTACTGGGATTTTAACACACTCTCAGATTTTGGTCTTGCTTTTGAGAATCCTCGTGAGCTCAGTCCTTTAATGGGATCCAGATTGAAGTGGGTGTCACCGTCAGATTCCATAAAGTTAGGAAACCAAGAAGCCTGGGTTCTTCTTCTGCCAAATTGGGCAGCCAAACTGCACCAACTCAGCAGAGCTCTTCAGAAACTATAACCTGATCCAACTCCACCACTGGTTTTGGAGAGTTAGGAATTGCATTTCAACTTGGAATTTGTTAAAGGAGTTCCAGGTCAGCTGTTTTAACATCCACCCACACACTATTCAGCATCAACAGGCAAAAGCTTTTAAACATGAATCATAGCAAAAAGTGAAGAAGGAAGAGGACAATAACACAGATGAACTCAGAAGGTTGTCAGGGGACACATTTTTTTCATACTTAATTCTTTCTGTCTGGTATTCTAATGATTTTTTCTGCAACTTTTAATATAATTTCTGTTTCTGTGTGCACATGGAAAGTACTGATTCTAAGTCACAGTTTTATCTTTAGGCAGAAGATTTTTGGAACAAAGGTGAAGGTATTTTGTGTTTTCCAGATACATGGTGCCATTTTATAGCACAGTCAAGTATCTATGTTACCTTCAGTTCTCAGAAAAATGCTGTACACATCAAAAGATTGCGTAAAAGAGAACTGACTTTCTAATTTGACACCTCAAAATAGGCCTGTCTCCTTAAGTTTGCACTCTTTCCAACACTTCCCCTTTATCAGGTCATGACAACAATGCTCCTCCATTATGTCACTTACAGCTAGTTCTAGGAGTGTTGGACTGAGAAATATCGGTTTCACTAGCTGGTTTGCTAATTGCTGCTGCCCCTAGTTTGATGGAGCTGTGTGGGTGAGGTGCTCAATGAGGCAGAAGTTCGACTGGGAACTCAACCTCCAAGCATCTCTGAATGGCAGCCATGGGAGATTCAATAATTTCTAAAACATGCATGAAAGAATCAAAAGTGCATGTGTTTGATGAGGGAATGACAATAAAATATGGTATAAAGCTCAAAGTCAATTTCACAAAATATCTCCTCTTGAAAGTTACAGGAAGCTAAATCAGAACTTTTTATCCATCAAAGCGTCATATTAATTAAGGGGGACTTCAATGTTTTGTGGCGATGAATTGAGAAGAATAAAACAACTTTAATCTGGCAGCAGCTTACGTTTTTTTCAGAAAACACATGGCTAATTGCTTTTTTACCATCTTGAACACACTGTCATGTACATAAGAACTGATTCTTAATTGACAGCATTGCTGACATAGATTTTTGTTCAATAATGACAAAGCTGAAACTGCTTCTTCCATCAAGATGAGCCAGAAGTGATGGGAGGAGGACAACGACAAGGCAAGGGACATTCAGGAGACATGAAACCAGTCTTTGTCTGAGGTTTACCAGGACAGAGTAAATGTGTGTCAGGCACGAGAATAAAAACCCCAGAACTTTTCCTGCTATGCTCTACAGCTGCACTGACAATGTGCAGCTGCAGAGCATAGCTGATAGCAACATTACCACAAAATAAAAGCTAACAAATTAATGATGCATCCATTCTTCTGCTTCATGTGGAGAAGTACCCTGCTTTCAGTTTTTGACCTCATCTCTATGACATTGCCATCCACCCAAAAGCTAAAGCCTTTTTCAGCTACTTGCTTCCAGGATTTTGATTATAATTCATAGTTGAGGCCCACAGGTAATGGTGTGATTGTAGATGGAATCATGAATGGAGAACTTCAAATGTCAGTTCAGCTACTTTGCCACCGCAACAGATCTATCGTTCTATCACTATCTCTCAGAAACAAGATGCCAAATATAGTCCCTTGGAAAAAGTATTCACTTCTTTAGTTGACATTTGTAGTCACCATTGCTTTGGTCACCTCTGACCTGTCTGTTCTGTTTTCATTTTCTTTGGAAAGTTTTCCTTTCATTCATGTTCTCTAGCTGACCACTGATGTAATCACTTAGAGGTTGTATTTACAATGAGTTTCATATAATTGAAGCTATAAAATATTTACTTATCAAGCATTTTCAGAATGCAACTGGTTTCACTTGATTTTATTTAGAGGTATCATATTGAAATAGGGTTAATACAAATATATCCCACAATTTTCAGATTTTTGTTTGGTAAAAGAAACAACTTCCACTTTATAATTATGCTTGATCTTATATGATGGTAGGGTTTGGATAACACCCCTGTTCCTTTCATTTTTTTATTTCCCGAATCCTGTGGATCTATGCAGACAGGGATACCTCAGATGATGCTTCAATTTCTTTGCCCTGCTCTTTTATGGAAGAAACAAATGATTTGTTTGTTTCTGTGGGCTTGCATCTGCAGCCAAAGCAGCTTTAGAGAGACTTTTCCCACCTCCTATTGTTACTCCAGAGCCTCTTAATAAAGCATCAGTTAAAAAGTGAATGGATCAATTAGGCAATTTATCCAGCTAATCTCTGGCAGGGACCACCTTTCTGATGCCACCAACAAAGCCAGTGAAAACATTGTTAATGCATCCAAAAAATAAAAGGGGTTGCTTCTGCCTCTTGCTCCCAAATGATTTGGAATAATTTGCTCCTCATTCAGGAGATGGAAGGCAGCCGGGCTCTCCATCACTGGCAGCCTGCATGAAAGCACTTCGCCACCAACTTTTCCCCAAATATCCCCTCACTGGAATCAGCTAAATGGCGATTAGGCCGACGCCTTCTGCCAAAACACTTTCCATAATCACAAGGAAGAAGAGGTGCTAGTTTGGATGGGGTCTTAGAGTGACAGCTGTGTGTGTTTGTTTGGCAAATGTGTGTGTCGGCGTGTCGGGGTGCGTGGGGGCGTGTGTGTGTGTGTGCGCAAGCCATTAGGGTGAAATTTGAGTGGTCTTCAGGGAGGTGTGCCATGTGAGGTCCAAAGTGTAAGATGGACAGAAAACATGGAATATTTAACAGGTTCACAGCTACCTGTGCACATAGATAATGCGAAATTGTTTTGCGGTTGTAGCATATCTTCTGCTTAGAGAATATATATGAGGTGCAACTCAGTTTGCGGCTTACTGTCTGGCTTTACTTGAACTAGCAAATGAAAGCTCATGAATGGAAGAATTACACTTTACATTATGTTTTTCAGTTCGCATAGCAGAGAAACCTTTTGCATTCACAACACCAACTAACATACGTTTTACAATAATTAATTCACCAATCTGGAATTGTATTTGCCTAATCCATGAAACTGTGAGCAACATTAACTTAACTCGGAGTGAAAGCATGGGGACACTCAGCCACATCTCCACTGATGGGAGTATAATCCACGTTCTGACCAGACCTCACACAACCTTCTGGAATGCTATAATGACCCACATTTCTACTGTTGGCAACATCACTAAGCCAAACCCCACAACCCTTTGGTGTAGGAGTACTAAAGTTATCATTTATGTAGTACCAAACATTTCAAATATAAATGTACTTCTGAAAATCTAATAATAAACCTAATCAAATCATCAAAATCATCAAGAGTAACCATCATCAAATATACATCACATATAATGATCGATATTTCTGTCATTATGAAACAAAGGCAGCTCTTAGCAGGTGGGATTTTAGCTTTGATTTAAAGGAACTTATCGCTTTGGTGTTTTTTTTGCAGTTTTCTGGACATTTGTTCCAGATTATTAGAGCATTAAACCTGAATGCTGCTTTGCCATGCTTGGTTCTGGTTCAGGGGATGCAGAGTAGACTTGAACCATGCATTTCTATTGTCTTCATGATGAATTGTGCCCATATGTCCAGAATGTTTGAACATATTTTGGTGTTTAGTGTTGCATCGTTTTACTTCAGAGTAAGTATGTTAATTTTGCGGGTGCTGTGAGTCATGAACTGGTTTGTGCGTAAGTAGCTGGTGAGTGCTGGGCTGCCAGAAGACACTTAAAAAGCTGGCAGTAAAGATGGAAGGGGCCTGTTGAGCATGTGGGCAAACATGAAAAGCTCTGGATTCAAAGTTAATTTTTCCAGACATGATTATTAAAACCCTGTGCCAGTCTGTTTGCATGTGTGTGCCCATATGAGGCCTTGGATGGGCCCCTGTTAGAGCTCCCATGTGACCATAGACAGTTTGTGTATTACCCTCTCATATCTGAACATTTGCGTTTGTGCGCGTATGTGTCCACTGCATGTATTTATGAGTGTGTGTTGTGCTTTCTCCATTGCAGTTAATTATGGCCTCTTGTTAGCACCAGTCAGTTTGTCACTTCCTTGCCATTTTAAAGCAGATTTAGAGGTGGGGTGTGAGCGGTTTGGAGAAGGGTGGGTGTCGGGAAGGTTTCAGAGACAGCCAGATCAGCACTTTCCAGACAACATGTTCCTCTTTATTCACAATGAGGTTTGGCTGTCTGCAGGGCTGCATGCTTTGGCAACAACAGCAGCAGCGCTGATGGCCTGCAGCAAACAGAAATATGTTGCCTGCCTCCAACATCACTGTAAACATGCACACAGCCACCAGGTGGATAATGTGTCTGTGTGTAAATGCAATAATCTGCTAAGTACAACCTAAAGGATTGAAAAATCTAAACAAATCACTTAGCAAAATGTCAAACTATCAGTTGTACATCATTACAATAGTTTCTAGAGAAGCCCACATGCCATTAGTTTCAAAACAAACAAAACTGATTGAATCACCTTGCTGATAAGATGATTGCATGTAGGTTTTCAAGTACACATAGTTTCAAGTAATCACAGCTACAAATCTAAGAAAAATGGTTGAATAATCAGTAGTTGTTTTCTGCCTTGTTTGATTTCTGACTTTATTCCTCACATCATTGCAGAGAGACTTTAGTCTCATCTTCTTCTTAATGTTGATTCAGTTCATTGAGTTCTCCATTTGCTTCTGCACAGGTTTTTTGCGGCATTTTAGTCATGCTGAAGTCTGAAGTTTGACTAGGCCATTGCAACATTCATTTTTCCTTTTCTTCAGACATATTTTGGTAGATTTGTTGCTTGGTTTGTGTTTTTGTTGATGACCCATTTTGGGCAAAGTTTCAGCTGTCAGACACTGGAATTGTGTAAACACTCACTTGTTTAACCCAAAATTGCAAATTACCGTATTTTCACGAACATAAGGCGCATCGTACTAAAAGGCGCAGTCTCAGTTATGTGTGACATTACTGTATTTAACACACACATAAGGCGCACCTGACTATAGGGCGCGGGTTTTATATACAATCGCTATCGTGCTGGTCCCCTTCTTCTCCACAGTGTGACTCACCGGGATGTCGAAAGTGAGCAGCACCTCGTCCATGTTAGTGATGTGGCTGGGCTGGATGTGTTTGTCGGCGATGTGTTTGCTGCAGTAGGAGCGGAAGATGACCAGCTTTTCATTATAATCCGCTGGAAGTTGCTGCGCTACCGTAGTCCTGGTCCGGATGGAAAAATAACACCGTTTCATGAAACGAAAGTGTAACCCACATAAAGTGGGATGTCTCTTTAAGAGACAGAGGTTAAGGAAGCTAGGTAGTATATCTAGCCAATAGGAAGTTTAGTTTGCAGTGCATATCAACCAATCAGAATGCAGACTGCCGCTGTCGCGCCAAGACGGACCTCCTTGGAAATGTTCAATTTTCATTTCTTCTGCTAGCGTTACTGCTTTTAGTCGAATGGTGACCGTCGAAACGCTTCTCCCACTCGTTCTTTGCTCGATGATCCACTGCTCGAGTCTTTCCTCCAGCTCGGACCACCTCGCCTTCTGTCCGCGGAAACTCAGCTGCGTCTTCCTGACCTGTCGGAGCTCGTTTTCCAGCTTCCTCCACTTGCAAACCATCGATTCATTAATCTTAAATTCTCTCGCGGCTGCTCGTTTTCCATGGTTCTCCGCATAGCTGATGGACTTCAGTTTAAACTGTGCTTCATAAGTGTGTCTCTTTGCCATTTTTAGGGTTGTTAAAACAACGATGTTCTGCATAACGCACATACCCGTTCTTTTATATACAATCAACACCCACACTTTCCCCTTTAATGTTCTCATGGTGTTCTCTGCTACCTTCGCCTTACAACAACAACACACACAGGGCGCACCGCACTATAGGACGCGCCGCACATTTTGAAGGAAATCTAAGACTTTTATGTGCGCCTTATGGTCATGAAAATGCGGTAACAAAAATCATTTCTTTTATTGAACTGGTCACCCTAATAATTATAAATATTAATGTCCATTTAATTAATGTAATCTGTCACTTTAACACAATAAAACCAAATTTTCACCATCAAAAGTTAAAAATAATATTTTTATTTCAAAGTGAAGCAATATTTTGTCCAACCTTTAAAGGTTGAAAAAAGCACGCTAAATGTTATTTCTATCCACCGCTTGACTAAAGAAGCCAGCAGTTGGTGGCATCTTCCAGAGTTGGGTCTGAAACGTCATTCTGAGTGGTTGAAGAAAAGGGATCTGGAGATTTAAAGTTTAAGCACTTCTCCGAGGATAAATGTACATTTTGACATGGACTCAATTATCCAAGGGGAGCTAATCCCAGAGACCCTTTTAACCTGCCGTATACCTCAGGGCCAGGAATAACAAGTCTGCTGAGTTAGGAAATCAAAGACAGGTAATTAAAATCACAATGGCCCTGGTTAAGATGATTATCATCGGAGCTCCAGATAAGGTAACCTCCAGCAGATTTCCTCACTTTTTAAATATTTATGGAATATGATTAGTCCATGGGGTGAGAGCCGTGGTAAAAGGTTTAAGGATGACTTGCAGATCCAAAGATAGAAAATAAGCATCTTAACATGGTGAGGAAATGAGGATGGAAATGATGTTGAAGGGGAGACAAAGGAACAGAGCGACAGAGTGACCAGGTGTACACACAGATCATACTAAAAACTGTGTGTGAGTGAGTGTGATTGCTTAAGATCCTTTCTCGACCTGATTATCATCTGCACTCTGCCCCGCAGACTCTTTCTCTCTGTGTTAGCTGTCTGCCAACCTGAGCTCTGGCCTTACGGACTTACACCTGCCTCTGCTCCATGCACTACTACACTGTGCAGCACATGCATGGCTGCATTTTGTAAATGTAGTTACAAACGTGCCCACACATGACTGAAAACCTTGTCTTTAGTTCAAATTTGGCCTGTTTGCTGGGACACTGACTAATAACAGATGGTCAATAAAGAAGAAAAGGCTTCAACATTTCAAGTTAGATAATATGGCTTATCCTAAAACGTATCATATATGCCTAATTGGTGTGGCGACATTAACAATGAGAGTCTAAATCAATTTTAGACAAATAAATGTGTGTTGGAAATCTCCATGCTTGTGTGCGTTGTGTAGTGTCATTTGGGTTAACTGCACCACCAACAGGCTGAAAACTGACATCTGTGCTTTTGTTGTCACCATAAAAAGAGGCAGGCAGACTATTTCAGTTCCTGCTTCAGGCTGATGTGATCCCAGCCTCAATCATCTATCCGTCTCTTTATCCATTTCCACTTTCTATACACTCCTTTTTGAAGGCCTGCAGTGATTACAGTCTCCATCTGGGCTTGATGCCAAATGCCTCTCAAGTCTAACTGAGTCTGGCCATGGCAAGCCTGCAACTATCCCCTTCTTATCTGCTTTAGATCTGCAAGGATAACTAGCTTGAAATAGCAGCGGAAGGGGCAAAGAACCCTAAATGCACGCAAAAGGACCTCCAAGGTGCAGTTGTCACTGACATTAAAGACCACCTTAGCAATGTATAAGAAAGTGTCAGTCAAACCCTTTTGTACTTACTTTCAGTTTGGATCTAAAAATGTTGCTTGTACCTCTGAGGCAAAGTTCATAGTTTGACTTTAGCGCTTCTGCTCTGTTCACTTTGTCTGACATGTCTTAGACCAACAGAGCACCAAGGGAGAAATTTTTCATGTAGGACTTTATTTCTAAATTAAACTGCATTGTTTCTATACGATCTCTATGATGCACAGTGGTAAGATAGTAGAGCAATAGCGCAGAGGGATGATTTACTCTGAAAATTAAATGTATTCAAAATAATTATTATGTTTGATTTCTGACAACAAATCAATTTAATTGTCTGAGACCTTAGGGAAGGAAAAAAAGCTGATGTGGCCTTCTCCTGGAATAAAAACCCACTGACCCTTGAGTCTGGATGGCACATGGTTGGAGAACTCCTTCTTAAACCCACTCAGGAATCTATTTTTGACTTTAAGTCCTGTCTGTTTAGCTGGCCAGAAGTCTTCTTTGTTCAGCCTTTGTCCCTTTCTCTGGTGTCCAGATGTGATCACAGCCAGACGTGACCATCCACCAGCCAGTAACTACTTCTGTTTGACACACAGTGCGGTGGGATGCCAAGACCCTTAGCCCTTTCTTGAAGCTCTCGCACTATGGTCCAGGGGTCACCTCCTCTCTACTCCACTCAGGAACCAGATGGGTTATATGTCATCCAAAATTGCAGTCTTTTTTAGATCCAAGGCCAAAGGCTCCTCAAGCTAGCAGGAACCAAGGCAGTGGGGGTGCACTTATGTGTGTGCGTTGATGGAGTGGTTGGTCTTTTGTATGAAGCCTTATCTTACACTAAAGTAAATAGTACCATATCAAGTTGAACAGAAATCTACAGTAAGAACAAAAGCTAGGGTTTTTGATATTTGACAGGATTGAGCGTATCAATCTAAATATCATCACCATGAAAAGCCTAGTTTTTTTGTGCAAAAAATAAAATGCTGTTGTTTCATAAATAAATTTTAAGATCAAAAAAGATTTATTTTAAATCTTTTTAAACATTCAGTTTCTTTTTATTTTACACCTGCCATCAGCTATATGAAACTTGGATGATCTGCTTTAAAGTTCCAATTGTCCAAGAAGGATTTGTTCACCTGCATCTTTAGCTAAAGCCGTAGTTTGCCATGAGCGTAATCGATTTCGAAACAATTACATTGTACAAAGGCATCAGTTAGAATAAAAAAAACATTTTATGGTGACATAATTGATGTAGTTATTGTAAGAATATAACTTGCAACTGGTATTAAAAATAGTTCCTTTTAATCTGCAGGAAAACAAGACATTGGCCTACTGTTACATTTCTTTTATTTTAAAACTTATGCAGAAAGTACAGGTGTTAAACTTACTCAGAATTATATCACAGTTCTAGACTGAATAAAACGATCCCTGTTACTCTACATTTAAATGCGACTCCTGAAGGTCCCATTAACATGCCAAGCCTAAATATACCCCACCAGTTTTATCTGACATGGATAAAAGCTCCCAGCTCACATTTGTCCTTTTCATCGGCCGTTATTTTCCTGCAGACTCATTACGTTGTGCCTTTACTGCACTGTGTGCCCAGATGGCGAGGCGTCTTGCAGTCATAATTCTGTGGTAATCCCTCCTGCACATGGTGCCCTCGCTCCGATAAACACTCTTCCTATTGTTTCCTGGGCTTCCTTCACATTCCCGGCCCTCATGGCGGCCCTAAGGTTTCAGCGTGTGGAGCTGGACAGGCCTCATGCTGGACGTGTGAGTCTGTGAAAGCTCCTCGCTGCAAGTCAGGGCAATGATGAGATGATTTACAGCCTGCTGTTTCATCTCCTGAGAAGTGGGAGGCGTACATTCTGCTGCACACACAAAGCAGGAGAGAAAAACCATTAGTTCATTGAAAAATTATTATAGTAGTACTTACAATTTATATTTTATTGCATATGGTTGTATTTTTCTAATTTTTTAATTTTCTTATCTTAATAATAATATATAAAAATAGAAAGAAATGCCCATCAGGCTTGACACACTAAAAACTTTTCGGTGACAAAGTATTTTGTAAGCCAATATGAGAGAACAAATGATGCTTTGCGTGTCGTCTGTATGTTTATGATGGCTCAAAGACATGGCTGTGAGGGTCTAATTAAAAATGTGCAAGGGTTTAGCAGCCTGCCGCTCAGTGCCAGCGTTTGGCAGCTCTCCTGTCAGGCAGCCAGCTGTTAAGTCCTGCCCTGAATTATAGCCAGAGCTACCACCAGGCATAGTTGGTTTGTCAGGGCAAGGCTAAGAGCTAGAATGCTCAGATGGAAAAATGAAATGTAGAAACACAAAAGAGAAACTTAAACTTTCTACACGCTTCAAGGCTCCTAAAAAAACTGTAGTTCTTTAAAGTGAATGTCAATGAAAGCTCACACATGCTCGGGAAAATGGTTAATGCTGACTGTTGTGAAATAAGATGGTAACATTGGCTCTATCACATGACATGCATAGACACATGCAGGCCGGTTAACCATACACACACACTCACTAACGCAGTCACTAAGTCCTGAGGTCAATTCAGCACTTCAGTTATCCTAAAGTATATTTTAGGACTGTCGAAGAAAGCTACCCACTGAGAACCCATATATGCACAGCGAAGACATGCAAAATCCAAAAAGAGAGCATATTGTATTTTAATATACAATATTCAAAATCAATTGAATAAATGTCCAACTGATTTTTTTTATTAAGTAGTTTTATTGATCTCACTTGAAGCTGATCCCCCTATACAGTAAAAATAATTCAGAAAAAAAGACACTCATGATGGGGGCAACACAACTCTGCCTGAATTTACACAAAATGTATCTTTTCTAAACTATTCCTGGAACTGACTAGCAGACACAGTGAATGGGGGGTGAAAGTGAGAGATTCTTGGCCTCTTAACACCTTTGCCTCACTAGGTTTCCTCCTCTCTGATCATCACGTCCCCTCTGTCTGTTGTTTCTCTATAATTCATCGTTTTTCTTAAACATATAAAGCTTGGATGTGTCACCCAGACCAGGCACTTCAAGCCCTCCCTCTACCTTTCATTGGTCTCCCCCCTTAAACTTTAGCTTGGTGTGTTATTCCTGCATCTTCAAATGCTGTTTGAAAGAGAAGAAGTGACGCTGTGTGCCGACAACAGCCAGCGACAACAAATCCCCCAATTCCCCGAATTCCCTTTCTTTCTTCTTCTCTCTCTCTCACTGACACACACACACACACGCGCACACACATCTTTCTGTCTGCACAAGGACTTTGTGCAGATAGAAAGACTTTGCATTGACTTCCATTCATTTTTTATTTATTTTTATAGCTTACCCCAGACACTTATCCAAAGCCTAACTATTACCTGCACATGTCTGACCATATCTAACTTAAACTCGTCATACCTTGTCCAAAACCAAAAACATCACTTCTTCTTATGGGGTCTTATGGGCCTCATAAGGAGCAGTGGGCCTCACAATATAGTATTTGTCAGAAAAATGGTCCTTACTAGGTGAGAAATGCTGAAATACACACATACACCTCTGATTCCTTTGTCTTCCTCCTCCTCTTCTTCTATTATCTTGTTTCTGTAAAAAGGAGGCATTTGTTTGTTCTTCTTTTGTTTTGCTCTGGAGACGCTTTCTGTGCCTCCCTCCTCCTGTTCTCCTTCCCCCTCTCCCTGTTCTGCCTTATGCTCTCACGCTCTCTTCTTTTTGTTTTCCTCCACACTGAGGCTCATGGGCCAAAAGCTCATAATCATTTCAAAGGTCCTTTAAATATATAATAAGAGTTCTGCATTGTGATAAACAACATGTCAGAGGAAAAACAGCACGCAGGAACAAACGCACACTAAGTTTGATGAGATGCGACCTGCATCTCTCACACTTCTGTTCTTTTACTCACTTCAGTGATGATCATGAAAACAAGATTGCATGAGAGGGAAGGAGGTTTGCATAGTTCACAGTTCAAAATATTCCATTATCATTGCAAAATAAATTATTTCAGCACTGAGTTTAGCACTTGACTACTTCATTGTTTTAACAAAATTGGAGTTTAGCTTGTAAAAAAAAAAAACTTCAAGTTGAAGCAACACATACAGGCTGTGTAAAGGGATTGATTTTAGTGGCACTTTTTAGCAAACTCCAGAGCAAGATTAATGTTTTTGCAGTTCTTCTGAGGAATCATTGGCAGTTCATCACCTAAGGTTAAGTACTTTGTGTATGCGAATACATACTGCTGAAAACTGAAAAACAGACATTTGCAGATTGAGGTGCTAAAGAACCACAGATTTCTTGGCTAGACTATACTTTTGCAGAAATATTTTACTTCAAATTTCCAACATTCTCCCTTTCCTCTTCTGTAGGTCAGCAATGATGCGCCCTTATCTTGTCACAGGCATTTGCTGAGAACAACAGTTTGGTGTTTCTCAGACATCCAGCCCAAATGTGGACTAATTTTTCCGCAAATCTGGAATAAACTCCCAGAAAACTGGTGAAACGTCTTCACAGACGTTTCAAAACCAACTGGAACATTGACTAATGTATTTGATATATATCTGATGATGATTACTCTTGATGATTTGCATGATGGCATTTGACAAAAGGTAATGTTTGTTGCTTGTTTTATAATTTGTTGTTGTATTTTTTTCAACAACTAATACACTTGTACCTGCCTTGTTGCTTTAATGTACAATGTTTCATCTCACTTCAATTCACTTTCTACCTCGGCGCAAAGCTTGGTTTGAATATCAGCAAGTTTGAATATGTCTAAATGCATAAATATTTTTGACATGAATATAGAAAAATTATGAATCATTCACTGATAATTTTAGCTAAAAAAAAACTATCATTGACTAATTTTTTGAGCTGTGTGTGAATCCCTTTAGCCTTAAGTTTCTCATGACTAAATTTGTTTTTCATAATGCATTTTCAAACACAAATGAACTTGACTAAGTAAAAGAAATATTCACATTAAAAGGTGGACACGTTACCAATCAGATTTTTATACAGAATATTTTAGAGCTTTATGGACTTTTAAATTTAATTAAATGTTTAACCTTTGATTTGTCTCATTGTAGAGAAAAATTGAGAAATCTTTTGAAAGCTTTCATATAAAGACAAGACGATATTAAGCAAAGTCAAACAAACATTATTTGTTGTTTTGGAAAACTGTTTATTTTATGTTGGGAATAAGAGTTTGTTTTCACTAATTCTAAAATCCAACAAATCAATTCAAAGTGATTTGGAGAAAAAAAATCATAATGCAATCTCATTTTGTGAAAGGAGGCTCATTATTTCAAAGGTAATTTCAGAAGGTATTGCAGCACCCTAGCATTGTGTAGGCAGAGTATATAGTTGCAGATAAGCCAGAGCACAGCAGCCAGTCAAGCCAGAGCATGTAGCTTCAGACTTGGTGTCACCCTCCATGTAAACGTTAGGCTTTGCTCTAGCGAACATTTGCGAGCTCCCTGACACTGTTTGTATGTAAACACGCTGCAGTGAGAGACAGGTTTTTCACTCCACAAAGATGCTGTTTGGAGGAAATTGAGAAGCTCACCCCTGGCTCTGCTTCTCCTCATAAATCTTTGAGCATGTGCCTCTTGGCTAAATGACTTTGTAGAGACAAAAAATTTAACCTCAATCCCACCCGGCAAGCTGTGAGAGCGGAGCGAGCTGCATGGGAGAAACAAATCGAGGAGATTTTAAATGAAAGGAGGAGAGTTTTATCAGGTTTTGTTCTGATTTGTTGTGTTTATGAGTGACTGTAGGAGGAAAATACAATCTGTGGAATAAATCTTTTTTTTTTTTTGTAATATACAGTGGTATTATGGATTCATTATGATAGCACTGCAGAAAAAAAATCTAAGTTCTTTTTCTGTGTAAAGAAAATGTAATTTAATATACAGAACAGACTGGAAACTCGAGTGAAACAAAATGACTGAATAGCCTTTCATTCATTCTACTGTATTTCATTAAACCTTATAAGTAATCATTGGGATTATCTGGATTTTGGAGTGGGTGTGTTTCTGTTTAGCAATAATTTAGAGATATGCTGTCACAAAATGGACAATCACATGAAAATGGTGGTGAAGACGTTAAAACTGCTTTTTAACTTGACTTTAAAAATCACAAAAAAAGAAGATACACTCTTGTTTTAACCCTTTCATACTTTCATCAGGAGCCCTTAGATCAGTTTAATAATTTGATACACCAAAACAAGACATTGACATTCCTGTCTGACATCCAGCTATGGTGCATGAACTCCTTTTGTCATACTTCATCCACTCCTCATTAATGCTTGTTTTTTTCTTTTTTCTCTTTTTTTTTAACTCAGTGATGTCAGATGGGATAAAAAAAAGGAAAGTGTATCTTCCCTATTATATTCCCCTGTCTTAAGGAGTCATGAAATCAGATGTGAGCCAGGTTTTATTCTTGGGTTCAAAGAGATTTGTTGGAAAAAAGAAAAGTTGCTTTATCTGTAGAGCTCAACAGAAAATGTCAGGTTTTCACTTTTAAGACAGAACACATATCTTTTAGTTGTTATTAATCAAACGTCTGTTGTTCTACATGCTGACAAAATGCTATTCATCACATATAACTACAGTCCTCTGTTCTTACTCTAAGTTTCCATAAAAACGTCTAAATTTGATATCTAATTTGAAGGGTTCTATAATTTCTTAAATTTTTTCACATGTAATTCATTTCATAGTGCACATACAGTTGCTTCTGCAGTGTTTCCTATAAAGTGGTGGAACAGGTCTGAAAATCATTGCAGCTGTAAACATTTTCATGTCCAATATATGTAATAAAAATAGAAGAAAAAAGATAGCGGTTTAGAGACCTAACAAACAGGTACCATAGGAGGTATTTAAAAGTGCTGGCTATGCTGAGAAAAGCTTTGCGCGAGATTGGTGAATGACTTCCAACAAAATTTTTGACTCATTGTTCAGCAGCTAGAACAATGCGACATCTTTCAGGTTTGACTGCTGACTCCATGATTTAGCTGTCTATGGCAGCAGTGGCATGTACAGTGTCACATCCCTTGGTATTTAGTTGTTCTTTCTCTTATAAGATTTAATTTGTCAAATACTTGAGGAAAAAAATCATCCAATGAAGAAATAGGGTTTTTCATGGTAAGAGGTAATTATCTTTTTACCTGTTTACTGTCATTGTGCTGCCAATGGCATTTCTTTCTTATGATAGCCCTCACATCAAAGTGTAATGGAGCCTTTGATGACTGGTACTTCTTAATACCATATGACCTCATTTAGATCCATTATAATTTTTAGCATGGTACATTTTGGAGTCTTTTCCACTGTATATGCATATATATGGGGTGATAGCAAGAGTGGTAGGAGTTTGCCTCACAATTGGAGGTTTGCTGGTTCGATCCCTGTTCCACCCGCCTTTGCTGGTGGTAGTCAGAGGGCCTTGTGGCACCAGTGCATGGCAGCCTCACTTCTGTCAGACTGCCCCAAGGCAGCTGTGGCTACAATCCAGTAGCTTTCCACCATCAGCATGTAAATGTGTGTGTGTATGGGTGAATGACTGTAGTGTGAAGCACTTTGGGGTCCTCTGGACTTGATAAAGTGCTATACAAGCACAAAGCCATTTACCATTTACCAAAGCCATTCAAGGCATGGTCCTCATATACAGCTCTGCTGCTGATTCTGCTGACTTGATGACTGCTGGTGGATCAGTGACTTTACAGGGATTCCAGTGAAAGGTTTTAATTAGCTGCTGGCTCCAGTCTTGGCTGCAATTGCCGAGATGCTCTTGGAGTGTCATAAATCTGCATTGCCGAGGACAGGGCCACACCCAGGGGTCCTCCAGACAGTGAGCATTCTTAGCCTTCCACACTTCCTTACATTACAGAGTGCCAGTTCTGACAGAAGAAACTGCATTTTTCAGCTATCAGAATGGACACACATGCTAGCTTGCATAATTGCAGGATGCTTAAATATGCTATAGTCCACTCCAGTTTTGATGTTGCTTTGCACATTCTATTTTTTATTTATTTATTTTTTTGCAGTGGACACGGGTAAGCAGGGACACTCTTGCTTGTCTTAGTGATTGCTTTAGTCTAGAGCAATTTCAACTACAATGACTCATCGTTCTCATATGACCACAAGGGACAGTCTTGTGGGGACAGTTAACCACTGTTCTGTTCCTTGGACCTCTGTTTGTTTATATTGATGTCTCCAGAGTCTTAGAAAATCACACAATTGTTTGCTTTAGAGATGACTCAGTTGTCTAGTCATCTCAATTTGGGCCTTGTCAATTTCAAACAAAGCCTAACGATCTCCCATTACTTCTGTCCAGTTTGAAGAAAAAAAGTATCCCTCTGCCTAATATATCCTCCACAGTTACCACAATTAAAATATTATCAATGCTAATCAACTCACTTTCTTCATAACATTATGTCGGTTGAGAAGTTTTCTTCACTCTATTGACAAGTTTATCCTGAACAATTATTAGTGAGTTCACTTCACAGCCTTTAGGCAATATTTAAATGTTTATTGGTCAGAAAGAAAGACTTACTGTTGATAGAAGACACAGATTACAGCAACCTTGTCATTAAGTGCAGATGCAGCAGATTACTAGGATCAATATTCTGCACTCTTCTGCACAGCAAGATTAAAAGTTGGCTGAGACATCTGTGAGTATACACGTCATTCAAAACTTAAACAAACATTGTTTAATTGTGCCACATTGAATAACACTCAGTTAACGTTCCACAAATAAAATACTGGGTTTTAAGTTCCAAGTGCTCATGAATGAACTCATTTGAATGGAGTTCTGCACGCCACTAATTACAAAGGCTCATGACTCAATCCAGACCATGTTTTAAAAAGCCATCAGGATCTTGGTCTCCCACAATGATGGTGATAAAGTGAAGTTAAACCTAAAATTTATTTATTACCAGACAATTAAGGACCCTGGAGATTCTGCTCACAGTGATAAAGGTTTACTCTTAATGCATTTTGAATTAGGTTAAGGTTTTGACATTTCCGTTGTGTTATGGGAAATAATATGTACTTTTATATTTAAAGATGAGCTATTTCACTTCCTTTAGACAAAATTTTATGTCATAATTACATATCTTCTATGGCACTGTTGAGTACAAACTCAGAAAAAGGAGGGAAAATTATGAGACCTTGATGTGGGAGAGATGGAGAGAGGTGCAGCAGAATGAGGCAGGTGTTTAATTTGAGAATTAAGACAGTGTGAAAGTTCATAAGTATGCTAATGACTGTGGTCTCAGTGTGGCAGATGAAGCTTCCTCGACTGCTCAACAGGAAGAAAAACTCTGCCTGAATCACAGTTATAGTAATGCATGGAGAAATTATCACTCGTCCCATGACGAAGGAACAAAGGAGAGAATAACATTTTGTGGCCCTAGCTCTGACCATAAACCACTGTGATACATTTAAGAAATCATTTCTCTGTGTAATGTGTATGATTCCAGTTCAGAGGCATAAAATCACTGATTTTACACTGTAGAAAATAGTTAGTTACCCTAACTTGTCATAATTTACATAAAACACATTAAAATAACAGTCTTTGGAAAAAAACAGTCAAAACAGTCTTTGGAAAAAACAGTCAAAGCAACAATTGTTCAAACAGTTTAACTTAGAGTACTGGAGTCAGTCATGTTTCTGGTTGGCTGTGATGGCTGTGATTTCTCCCCATAGTGGTCATTTTAGGATTTCATCCCATCTTTTATTAAATATACTAAAAGGGTGAAAGGGCATTTTGCCATCAAAAGTTAAGTAAAATTGAAAAGGGCACAGCTTTAAATTCTCCAACCAGAATGACTGAATGTACAGAGAAAAAGGTTACATGGATAGATAGCTGGACAGACAGATAGATGGATGTTTTAGCTCACTGGTTTGGTGCGATACTAAATGGGAGAAAACTGTGTTGGGTCACATTTTAATGAAAGCAAAGTTCAGAGTATCTATAAAATATATTAGTAATACTATTAGTGGTTGTTCTTCAAAGCCTTGAGACTCAAAGTGCTAAATGTGACTAGCAGAGAGATACTGAAAATTACATTTTCATCAAGCCATTTAAAGAAGATTGCATGCTTTGATAAATCATACGTTCTTGCATCATGTTGTTGTACAGGCAGGAACACATGGCTGGATTCATTAAACTAAGAAGACATGGCAACAGAAGTAGAGTGTGTGAGAGTGGATGTTGCTTGAATACCTCTTCCTTAAGCTTTGATGCAACTGGATTCCCTGATGACTTTGGCCTTTTTCAGCAGGACTATACACAATGACACCATGCAAACAAGATTTAGTTAGAGTTTAACAAAGAAAAGAAATTAACAAAAACAGAATTGTCAAACCAGACAAGGAAATGTTCAAAAGTTTACCAGCATGTTCCTTTTCAACCACTTTTAAGCTCTAAGTAGTTGGTCTACTCTTCAGCAAACTAAAATATGAGTAGTTATAGTAGAAATGAACCAAGTCAAACAATTTGATCAGAGATTTCTTTAAGCATAGTTTGAAGTTCAACTTTGTCTCTTGAGGTGTTCAGAAATACAGAGTCCACTCAGGTTAATTACTCTCAGTGACAAAGAGGCCAATCTTTGTCTCCGTAGTGTGATATGATTACATTTTCTGCAGTCTGTTAGATCCTTGTTAATTAATGGAAAGGTCATAGAAAGCTGTGAAGGTGCCGCTCAGAGGAGCAGCGTGAAAATACGGAGAAGGCTTCAGGCTCTTTGTAACTCATCTCCATGTTCTTGTTCTTAATCATGAAGTTGGTCTTGCTGGGCATCCCAGTCCGCTTGGTGACCTTTGATGCAGATATACCCGTGGATATATCTGCATTCTCTTTTCACCCAAGTATCTAGGGTGGATAGAAACCCTAGAAGAGACCCACATAAGTAGTTTTTCTTTAGTAATGTTGGTCAGCAGTTAAACAAGACCTTAGCAATGGTTCAATCACGATTTAATGATCAAAAATTAAATCAGAGTATTTTTAAAATACAAGTTTAATCTTCTACAAAATATAATGAAGGCTTTTTAATTTCAGTTCTGTAGTTGCTATGAGAGCCCTGTAGTAAAAAAGAATCTGTTTGCAGCCAAAATTCCTGGAAAATCATAAACAACTAGTCTCAACCATTCAAAAGTTCTTTCAAGGGTTACAGTCTAAAACGGTAATATTCAGCACTAAGAAAAAAAAAATATTGGTCTTTCTCAATAAATCAATTTCAATTAATTTTATTATTATGCCTCAAAGTTAATGGTAATTCTGAAATTTCCAGTATTACATTGAGAACATGATGTAGACCAGAGTTAACGCTAGACTTTTTTGTTATCTGTCATTTTGATTGACAGGGTAAAACAAAATCTATATTCTACTTTTACAAGTCAAATTTTAAATGATGCTAACATATGCTATTCAGTTGCATTTAATTTTTATGCAGGTTAATTAATATTCAAGTTGAAAAGAGAATCCAAAATACATATAACGTTTCTTCGCACTGTCAAAACTCACTGACTGCAATGAAATTTAATGACTCCACTTAAATTATGAGCGCTTCATCTGCTGGGATTTGAACGCACACCCTTCTGACTTCCTCCTGGTCTGTATCTAGAGAAGAAATCTGCTCTAGAGTTTAGATTGACCCTAACAAAATGTGACCCAACCCCAATCGAGTGCGTAGACATTGTGTCTGAACCTAATCCAAACCCACTGAGGCCCGAGGCTGAATTAAACCTGACATAATATTTCAATTAAGATGGTACTGTTTTTGTTTTTAGACCACCACTTGAGTAAGCAGTGTAAATTCTCCCATTTTTAGTTTTTGTTTACCATTTTCTAGCTCCATTTTGTCTCTTGTTGTAACTTGTGTGAGTCAGGTGCACATTTTCTGGGGTGTATGATTCAAAGATCCTATCTCCACCAGCCGCTTCACATTTAGCAACAATTTGACTCCCAGTGCATGCTGGGAGTCATAGCCTAAAGGAGCCAACAGAACAATATCATCTGCAAAAAGTGACAAAGAGACAGACACTAATAGCCTTCAGGCCACAGCTCCAGGAAGCCCTATCTGCTATGGAGGTCCTGAATATGATCTGGTCTCTCTGAAGCGTGAAGTGAAGATAAGAGGTTCCTCCACCAGATGTTCCTAGTTTACCCTAAACACCTGTTTGGGTTTACCAGGTTTGCCTGCCACCAGATCCAACTCATAGCTGTCAAGTGTTCACAGAGTGGTGATTGCTTGACAGCTCTGCTCCTCCTTTCACCTATCCATGGTAAAATTCCACATGTTGGATGATAAGATTACAAAATCGATCATTGGCCTTTTGCCAAAAGTGGCCAGGTACCAGTACTTTTATGAACCACCTTTTACCCAAGCATGGCATTTGTTTAGGACATTCCGTGCCTTTTACAGAAGTCTGTTAACAAAACACTGCTCAGGTTCAGATCAGGGTACCGGCACCAATGCCCAAACGGGCATTAAAGTCCCATAAAACCAACAATGATTCACCAGATGTCACCTCTTCCAGAACAACGTTTAGCAAGTCCAAGAAGGCCAGGTGATCTGAACTGTTTAGTTTATAAACATAATCAACATTATGTTCCCTCTTCCAAACCGAGGTCACAAATAGATGACCCTCTCTATCACCAGCAAAAACTCCAAAATAAAGACAATCGACTAGCTTGTGAGTAAAAGTCATTCTGCTAATGTATAACTTTTTACCAATATGACTGTCTAGAGTTCATCTCCACAACAATCCATCACTTACAACACGATTCCCTCGACTCAAATGCCCACAAACAGGCTCCATAAACTTTAAGACACCCTCCCATGCAATATACAAGTGTGTGTTTTCTAAGGGCAGTCTTCAGTACATCTCGTTACAGCCTTAAATCAGCTCAGCAGAGCCTGTTTAAAGAGGACATTACAGTATATCTGTTAGAGAATAAATAATAAATGCCAGAAGGGAGGCATCCAGACAGAGGGATGAGTGTGAAAGTCCCACCTAGGACGCCTGGCAGGCTGTAATGAAGAGAGTGAAGGCAAAGCTCATAAAAGGAGCGCCGTGTGAGGAGAGATGGGCTCCGCCGCCTGCGGGGGACAAATGGCAGCCAAGAGGCAGCAAAGCCTGAAATAAGAAGATACAAAAATTTATGAAAAGAGTCAACCATCCAGTCTTATTTCCACTCTCACTGAGGAGGAGGTTTGGAAAGAAAAAAAGCAGGTGAGAGACAGATTCATGTTACTGACATCCTGCAGGTCAGATCAGTTTGAACAGTTACTCTGCTGTAGCTAATTTAGAAAAAGTTTAAAGACCAAAATGAGACCTTATCTGTGAATTAAACAAAGGTCTTCTAAGACTTAAAAATCAGTTTTCTCTCTAACCATGACTAATGGCAAAGCTCTCTTTCTTGCTTCTTTTCACTTAATAAAGCAGTGGTGTCCAAAACCTGTCCAGGAGGGGGTGTGTCCTGTATTTTAGTTCTTTCACTGGTTCAACACACCTCAATCAAATGATGATTATTAGCAGGCCTTTGCAGAACTTCATGACACACTGAGGAGGAACTTGGAGAATTGAAATAGGCTGTTTTGGAGCAGAGACATCAAACATTGGCAGGACACTGACCTTGGGACTGAAGCTGGACACTCATACTCTAAAGATTAAGGACATCCTCTAAAGTTATGAGATCTGATACCTTTTATCAGATCAGCTTTATTTCTGGAAGTTTAGCACACGACCTGAGCAACTCCGTGTTCAAAAGACACAAGGCATGTTGGGAAATCAAAGGTGGGTAGTAACTGGCTATATTTACTCAATTACATTTGCTTGAGTAATTAAAACAAAACCAAACTTCTAGGCATATGATACTGTTTACTTCTATGTGAGTAAAATCATTTTGATGTATCACTACTTATACTTATGTAACTTTTTTTGGCTACTCTACTCACTTCTTATACAAATTATCAAACTCTATTGCTGCCAAATGATGACCATTTTAAAGCTACTGAACCTCATCAACAGAGCTTTAAAGAATCCCCTTTACTGCGATCTGACCCACTCATTTACAAAAGCCGTTACAAGCTGTTTGGCCAGGCAGTTGACTGGTCCCAAAACATTGAACTATTATTTCTCGACTGACCGGGACTCCCTGCACACCTCGCACTCTGCATCCATCTGATCCTGGCACTGGGATCGGCTGTTTGGCAGCAAGCGGCCTATAAATAAAGAGAGGCCTGCACGAAAGAATGTGTTAATTACTAATTAGAGAGAAAGGGACCAACTGAGGGGTTTCTGGATGGCTACATGGCGTTTATATGTGTTTTCTTTGTGTGTGCGGTGGTGGGTGGGTGGGTGATCATAATGTTTTCTATTCTGAGCTTCACACTGATGGTGCCACCAGGGCAAAACTCTTTCATTCGTTGGGACAGTGAAGGCATCACTGACACAACGTCACAGTGTAATGAGACAATTTCTAAAGTCAAACAAAGTCAGGAGAACAGTAACCAAACATTTACTGTAATATTTCTATTTAAAATTTATTTAAGTCAACCGAGAAGATTCTTTTTGATAGGAAATTAGTTATTTCTTAAAATGTTATTAACCCTTGTAAAAGAAGTATCAATGTTAAAAAGCAATGCTAGTCTTTGATTTATACTGTGTTGCAGTCTTTAGATGCATATACACAGCTGAATTAGATTAATTGCTAGTTACCAGCTCTGCAGTTAAAAAGATACTGATGAGCCAATTGGATCAGGTGGGTTTGAGAAGAGGGGCATCCAAAAGTTTCAGAATAGCAGATCTCAAGACCTGGTCTTGAACTCTGACTTTGAGTGATGCATTTTTGGTTAAGTTTTTTAATTTAAGTCAAGTTTTTTTAGCTACTGTACTGTTAAACTGTTTATCATCTGTGTTTTTCAAGTTGTTTTTTTAAAACACTGTTCTGTAGATCAGAAGCCACCGCTGACAATGTTCTGATTCATCTGTTCTAGGAATGTTTAACACTCACTGGTGTGTCTGACCTCATTGCTCTTACTGGGTTGTGAAGATCCACCAGTTCAGAAGATGAATAAGGTAGTGCAATACTTCTTCGATGCTTAAATGTCTAAGTGTCTTTAAAAGTCTTCCATGTTAGACCTTTGTGTGAGAAAGTACACAAAAGAGACTTTAAAACTTTAAACTAGGTCCTGAAAATATTGGGATGTCAAAAGGTGTTCCCTAGAATAGAGATGCCCAAGAACAGATCCGTCTAAAAGTTGTGGAATAGAAGCTCTCTTGGACCAAAACTGGGAAACCCTGCTTTGTTATTTCAAACTGGGTCACTTTTATTCACTTTTCAAAGATTTAATTCAAAACCACAAAACTCAACATGAGATGGATACACACCATATTTGTTTGAAACTACAAATTTCCATCTGTAACCTTTAGTTTACCTCTGAATCTGAAGACTTCTAAATAAAATATAGTATAACCCAGATAATGTTGAGGATATGGTGTTGAAAACAGCAGTTCCCATCCTGGCACAATGTGCCATAGAAATATTTCTACAGCATTTCTTCTCTTTCCCTTCATCTAAAACCCTGTTTTCATAATATGAAATAATAATGCTCTGTTTGCAGCTGCTGTCGCAGCTTTTTAATGGGGGGTGGGAGAAAAGTGGGTGAATTAAACTTTAAGGAGACAGCAGTGGAAATTTAGCAGTGTCTATTAAAACTCACATTTAAAGGAGATGGGGGTGTAAAGAAGAAAAAGAAGATTTAGAATGAGGGTTTGCCTATTTCTTTGCTCTCTCTCCCTCCTGGTTGGCGGACTGGGTGCCAGTTTGGCGAGGTCTCGTCATTAAAGATGGCATATGCAGTCGACGGGTCCCTCAGAGTAATGCGAACTTCTGCAGCCTGTCTCCACAGACTCATGCGTCTCCCACCCGGCCTGCCCGCCTCCACCTCACTGATGTTAAAAGAAATCTTTATTGTCAGTCACATATCCTATTCACTTTGTTCACCTGCACTGACAACCCTGAGCTGTGTGTGAGAAAGTGTGTGTGCACAGGTGAATGTGTGCTATCTGTGTGTGGGTCAGACAAAGGAAGGTGGGTTTGGATGTTCCTGTGTGTACGTGGATGTGTGTGCAGCCCACCGCTGCACACCACTCCTCACCTCCACCCATTCATCTCCTTCTACCTCTGGATGTCGGCATCCCTGAGTTTCTAAATGCTCCCTCATTAGCTGAAATCTGTTTGAAGCCTCCGAGTGAGAGGTTGGTAACGAAGTGGTACTATCTCCATCCCTCCGTCTCCTGGCGTCTGACAAGTGGGGAGAGCGAAGGGTGGGGTGGGAAGGTTGTTTGATTTGAGGATGAGGAGGTGACTGAGGAGGAAGGATGTGGGAGGTGGACCTCAGTGATGTGGGGGAGTGTCACCTGTTTGGCGAAGTCCCTCCACCCTGGAAAGCCTTCATGTGTCTCGCTACTCCTCAGTGAAGGCAGCGGCTGGATGGGAGAGGGATGACAAGTCCCATTAAATTATTTATCTGGCTCAGCCAGCGGGTTTGCCCAGTGCTTCATTATACCTGATTGGCTCCATAATGGGGTGAATCATCTGAAGGCGCTGGGATGGTTGCAGAGATGGCCTCCTGAAGAAGACGGAACGTTTCTGATCTTTTCTGAGGTAATGAGAAGGATGAGACCAAAGTCCAGGCGTTCCTTTTTGAAATAAGCGGCGGTGGTGTAGTGGACGGCTGAGATTTTAAGTGATGTGGCTCTTTTTTGGGGAGTAAATGTACCGCTAACGGTTAAACCAGGAGACAGTGAATATTTAGTGTCTTTTAGTTCATTACGTGCCACTTTATGTAAATGATTTCTTTGAGCTGTGTTGCTATCAATAACCTGAGAAAAGTCCCTGAGAATAAATTTGCTTTGAAGAAACTCTTCATGCTTTACTTCTAAATTGTGGAGTGGAAGCCTTTGAAAGGCAAGTGTCATCAAAATAAGGGAGTGAAGTAATTGCACAAAGTGGGAGGAATCTGCACACATGGAGAAGTTGTGATTGGCAGCCTGTCAGCTGGAAAACTTTTCTGTAATTGCTTTTTTCTCTAGGTGAGGCAGTGGGACTTGTTTATGGGAGAATCTGAATCCTTCTGCTGACGATCTGAAGAAGCCACTCATGCAGTCATCTGGTTATCTTATGACCCATGACACAGGAGCTGATAAAAAAAAAATGGTCACATGTTACTACAAAACCTTCCTGACAGTCATGCAGATTTTAAACTGCATGCAAAATTTTGCATCTTTTTGCTATCTGCAGGTCTGTTTTCCTCCACGGGAAGAGATAATGACTCATGCTATGAAGGGCTGATTATCTCATAATATTAAAAAAAACATGAACAGCCATGTCTGTCAAGGCATCTAGAGTTAATTTTTTTATCATCTCTCTTTAGAAGAAGTCAGGTGTGACTGCAATAACATCAGCCACTTTATCTTGAGGTATTACCTGAGGAGTTTGGCAAGTTTCACCCAAAGTTTCACAACACAACTACCGGGTACATTTTGATGTACTTTATGTGTAAATCAAAACTAGCAGTTTAGGGATGAATATGTTGGAACTGGGCAACCCAGCAAACCAACAGTAACAAACATAAATTAAAGTTTCTTTGCGAAGAGAGACATTTACTATAGAGCTTCTATCAGTGGAGCCCCTCAACAATAAGTTGGATTTCATACCTTTCTGCCTCAGTTGGAAATCATCTTGACCATCTGCATGATTGCAAAGCTCGGGCGATATGATTTATGCCATCCATACATCATCAGCAGATTTCACTGGAACTTTGAAGGGGGTCTCCATTCTTTCTGTAATGGACAAGCAATGAGATCATTCAGAATTATTTACAGGAATATTTCAACTTTAAAGTTTAGCTATTTTGTTAAAAAATCGATTGCCAACAATGAATGTCAGTAATCATTCATTGTTGTGTAGACAGTTTTATTTTTTCAGTAGTTTGAATTAATTTATTTACAAGGGGCTGACAAGTTGAATCTTTAGTTGAATCATGACACTTTATTAATAGTTTCATCAGTAACGGATTGTTAAGCCAAACGTTGATGCAAATTGTGATCCCCAACACACAAAATACTACAAGCTACACATGCATGTGCAAGGAAAATAAAATTATTTAATATCTTCTAAATATACTATATGTTTATACATTAGTGGTTAGCATTACTGTTAGAGGCTAGGATGTGACAGAATGTATGTTTATGATTTTATGAACTGGAAAGAGCCTAAAAATAGTGTAATCTAAGAATGTGGCATGTTGTTACATGCTTCTGTGACACTTTCTGAAATTAAGAAGCCCGGATTTATAATCTCCCAGATGTAATACCAGGTGAAGTTTGCATGTTCTTCTGCTCCCCATGTGGATTCTATGCAGGCACAAAGTCCCAAAGCATCACTGCTTGATTAAATGATGATTGGAAATTCCCACAGATATCTGGCTTGGAAACACTCCCTCCTTGATTCTCTACAAGATAACATTGGTCTAAGATATCCAGGACAAATTCATGGATATCTATGTTGATTTTTTTTTTTTTTCACCTACATTGCAAAAGCAAATTGCATAATCTTATCTTATAAACATGAAACATATCGTAGGGTCATCAGCAACTTATTTTACTCCAAAGTGAGATTATTCTCATTCACCTTTGATTCCTCAGGGAATCCAATTATAGAATAATTAAATTCACATTAATGAGAAAAACAGAGACTACGTTTAGGATTGCAGTAACTGACCAAGTTGCACGGGAAAACAAGTAATTTCCCAAGTAATTACGGAACACAACATAAAGTTAGAACCCGTTTGCTTTTTATTTATCGTGATAACTTAGTAGAGAGAATTAGATAACCTGGTTGAACAAACGTGCAAGTTTCTGAGAAGCTGGCTGATTTTCAATTAATCTAATGACACAGAGTCTGATACCATCTGTTTGCTGCTGATAACTCCAGTTATACAACAAATCAAACAAAACATATTCATAGAACACATTGAACTTTTTCATGCATCATCCAGCAGAGGAGCTAAAGGATATCTTGTCTGTCAGACGAAACTGCTCCCACCAGCTTGTACTTTTCTTCTCTGACTGCTGTCAATGCCACTGACAGCTTTACTGACTTTCAGAGGAACGTGACCCTCCGTTTCCATTCCCTCTAGCCTGACCTTTCATTGGACCGGTGGGCTAATTTTTTGCTTCAATGCCCAGCAGTCAAGACATGTCACTTAATTCACCCCAGGATAGATACAGGTTTGCATGACACTCAAGGTTGAATTGAACTTCTCTCTGCTTGATCTTAGGAGAATATGGGAAGAAATAGAAGGTCTGGTGTAATTTTAGAAGACATTACACAGCTGGCTGTAAGAACATGAAGGTACTTTATTTAAACAAAAAACAAAACGCCGTGAAGTTGTGTGTAATGGGTCAAGCATCAAAGAGTCATCGTGTTAGATACGACAATTATTTTATCCTTGTAATGTTTCTGTATTGATTAAAATCTTTACAGAGCCTTCAACAATGGAACAAGGATCTCACTGAAGTTAATTTGCATTTTCTGATTTGTTTTTCTGGATTTTTCATGTTTGACAAAGACTTGCCATGGTAAAACAAATAAATGGCCTGTCTCTGGTTACTTTTATCTGGGTTGATTTAACTCAACTGATGCACTTCAATTAAGTAAATCACTAGAGTCAATCTCTATAATGCACTTTGTTGTTGTAGAATAACATCTTCTTGGTTGTAAAATTAGTGTTCTGCAAAACTTCCAGCAAAACCAGCATTATATCTGGCCTGAACATCCATCTACTTCGACCAGCTGTAGATTGGCATGACACAAAACAACTAGAAACTGGTCTGCTTTATAAGATTTTTCTGAGACCAGATCAATGTAATGGCTGGTTAACAGAATACCATTTTGTAATGTTAAGTAAAGGATTTTTGCCATGTGTAGCTATGTTTTTAGTACCACAAAACACACCTGCCAGCGACTTTATAATGTATGTATATGTAATTGCTATTTATTAGACAGAGCAAATCAGCTCATCTCAGAATTAAGGGAAGTGGCAAAAGGCTTAAAACAATAAAAATGCAGCAGTAGCTCCAGTAACCAGTTAATGCTGTTCGACTTCAGGCAGTTCTGAAGGCAAAAGGGGAGCCAACTCTTTACTAGTAAGAAAGGGTTTCAAGATTTCATATGTTTAGGTGAGCGCTGATAGTCGAGAGGTTAATGCTCCTGGCTGGCAGCAGGGCAACCCGGGTTCGATTCCCGGCTCCGACCACACCACATTTCATTGCTTGTACTTGTGACAGTGCAATGACAATAAAGTTGAATTATTATCAAGGTCAACATGATAAGAGTCTAGACGGCTACGATGAGTTGCTAAGATATCTTAGAAATGCCTGAGAGAATACTTTACAGCAACTTACAGGCTTTGTTTAGCTAAATTCACAGAAAACAATGACTAGCGACAGCTAAGAAAGAAGTCTTCTATACATAATAAAAAGAACAGACTAGTCTAAAAGTTGACTTAGTGACACAATGTCTACTAGCAAGGTGCACTTAGTAAAGTTTTCACTGGGCGTACTTTAAGCACAATTCTGTTTAAATAGGAACAATATCATATATGTGTGTGTGTACACACATATAATTCTAGTTGTATAACTAGTTGTATAACTATGTTTTACAACTATGTTCAAGTCAGAATCTTATTGTCTGTTTTTATCAAAGGAGTTCCACCCAGTTGAAAAGACTGAAGGTTTAGTTCTTCACATCAACCTCTTTTTATTTTCATCAAACTTCACAACCGGGTTATAGGCAGGCTTTAGCTCTTTCAACATGACCATTAAAGTGGGATAATATTGCTTCTGCTTTAAATCTGAAGTAATGCAGAACTTTAATCTCTGTGTGGCCTGAGTTTACTGGTTGCATTTATGAAGAAAGCCCAAGATCTTAGAAACAGTTTTTTTCACTGGTGATTGCAGATGGTTCTAGAGAGTTTCATTTGTCTTTCATTGGCTGTAAACACCTAATTTAAAAAGTCTGTTTAAATTAAAAGAAACCCTTTCAGTAAAACCGTTTTGTTACAAACTGGTGTTGGTGATTAGGTTTCCATCTTTTCCTATTTACGTAGAATGAAATAACGCAAGCTTCAGCAAGTCTAAAGTCCCTGCTACATGAATGAATTTACCCCAATTATCATATTATTTTGCATATCTTTCATTATGCAGTTGTCTATTTTGGTAACTCCAAATTCCCTCATTGTAACTTTGGTGGTGTAGACTTCCATTGCTGAAGAACATGCTGAACACCTTTCCTAGCTTTCTTTCTCCTCTTCTTTTCATGCATTGTTGGCAATCATTCTTGCAAAGAACCTCCTGTTCTCTTAGCCTAGACTCTCCTCCTGGTCAGGGGTTTCTGTGTTTAAATGTGACACCTTCCTGGAAGGGTCATCAGCTGAGCTATTGTTGCAAATTACTTCATGCTGTCTCCATAGATGACACACATTGGCCAATATTTTTGTGTTTATTCTTGTCTCTCGTCAAGTCAAAACCACTGCAGGAGCTACAGCTGTGACTAAACTCTATGCATGTGTTTTACAACCAATACATTTTAGGACTGGCTCAGAGCTGTTTGGCTGTGTTTCCGTCCTCAGTGAAGCCACAAATAGACTTATTGCTGCCAGTAACTCTTCACATTTTCTTTAACATCAAAGGTCCTTGACCAGTGTGACTGTACTTTCTCTGTAATTGCTGTCCTTTTCTGCCAACACTAAGCCAGAATCGGCTGGAGGTTTCATTCATTTTAACTATATTTTTTCTAGTGTCTTTTTATGCTCAGTATGACGGGCTGAGCTGGTCAGCAGCTGCAGCAACTTTCTTAAATCAAGAACATTTGCTAATTAATAAACTTAATTTGACTGGATTGTTTTAGAATCAAATTAGAGTATAAAACATTCTTTTTTGATTTACCTATTCAACTGGATTGTTACTATATAATTCTGGATATGAATTGTATCTGTTTGCGTTGTAAATTGCTTTAAGATGAGATGTGTAAGTTGGTGCTTATCCTTGTACTCCTCATCTTGGTATTAAATTATTCATTGCATCGAGGTGATTTGATCTGTGTGACCAGAAGACACTGGAAAGACAACCTTTCCAGTGTCTTCTAGGTTGCAACTTTCTAGGATGAAGTCCATTTAAAGTCCAAAACTGGTCAAGCTGTTATGTGGAACAGTTCTACCAGTTATAGCTGTCAGATTTCTGGTGGATTTATTAAACGTGACATTAACAGACATTTGCAAACATTTACAGGAGAAAGTTCAGGTCCTGTGGAGGAAATGTGGTTGAGAATTTGCTGGTTGAGCCTTCTTCCCTGATGTTCAGTATGCTGCATGCTGTCGACGGGACAGCATGCAGCATGTGCCACATGAAAATGTGGCACAGCTGTCCTCTGTGGGATTTGTCAAAGAACTTCCTTTGATTGTCTCTCCTTTCTTCTTTGTCTTCTTCTTCTCTTCTTTCCTCGCCTTCACCTTCAAGCACACTGTCATCCCTCCCTCTCGCACCTCATCAGCTCAGCTCACCTCACCCCACCCATTCAGCTCTAGTGATGGAGATTGGGGGGCTGCACTCATCCTGTTTATGCAATCCCCCTTGTTTTGAAGTGACAGGCCGGGGATAGATATGCAATATTAAAGAGAGGCCTTATGAATTTTTGACATCTAATTAGTTGCTTCCCCGTTAACATATCGTTGCTCGCGGGGACATCGAGAGCTCCACCGGGTCCCCTCTGAAGTACAGGGCAGAAAAAAAAATGGGGCCCGCTGCCACCTCTAATGTATTCCCCTCTAATGTAAGTGGTAATCATAGCACTAAGGTTAATTAATGGCCCTCCGAAGTCCTGCTTTCTACAGAATACCAGGCCTGTGGTGTCGCCGCCGCACCAATTAGGGGCTTTTTTCTGCTCCTGCTGCAAATGTTAACAGCCAGAGTTTCACGGCCGCAGAGCGACGGGGAAGAAGAGGTAAAGCACTGAGGTGATGGTTGTAACACTTTATGGATGCATTCATGCCATCAGAGAGCCACACACAGGACACGTACACACCTTTTCCCTCTGTTGTCTTCAAAGTGACAATGGAGAGCTGATAATGTTGTTGATCAATATAAACTCAAACGACAGGAGCTGCAGTTGTGCATGTTTTCCTGGTCAGAGATGAACTGCAGAGAAATTTACTGATGATCAGGATTTGAAATAAATACATTTCTCTTGAGGTTCACAGCGAGCATTCATTCTATAAATCTAAGTACTCAGTTGAGACATTCCTTTTATAAGCACACAGAATCAGCATTTTTTATTGTGAAGTGTCTGGATTCAACATAAACATATATTTAAGTTTATTAAAAGGTATCAAACTCTCATGTCAAAGCCTTTAAACAAACCATAATTTATTTATTTTTGAAGAATCTGATCTGGGGTTAATATTTGACTGACTGGCAGAAAAAAAAAATATTTGAGAGCAATAAAATGTAATATTAGGTGGAAATTAAGAAATGAAAAGGAAAATAATTAACATGATTAATGTAAGGATCAGCAAATTTAAAACTAAAGTGTAAACAAGTTGTTTACAAGAAAGTTAAAGAAAAATACAACTATTAATTAAAATTTTAATATATACAGTATA
>CAEGAG010006001.1:0-25572 GCA_903067065.1 Brachyrhaphis terrabensis | reverse complement strand
CGCCCCCACAGGCCAGGAGGGGAACAGGTTGGTTTGACTCAGAACCACAGCAGCTGGAGGTGGAGCAGATGATGGAGTTCTGGTTCTGCAATCAGACTATCTGGTGGAAAAACAACCTTAGACACATCACTAAACTTTAAATATTTCAAAACATGTTAAAACAGGAATGAGCCTGTCTCTGAAGCGAGGTTCAGAAGGTGTTGGTTTATTTGCAGTGATCAGAGCTTTTGCTGTTTTTGGCTGTGGGTTTGGAGGAAAACAGAAATGACGGCAGGCCTGATAAAACAAGTCGAACTCAAAAGTTCAATATTGATACATCATTTAAAAAAAAAAAAAAAAAGAACTATCCATTTAAATAATTGAAACATAATTATTCAAATAATTATGTTTTAATTAATTAATTATTGTCGTTACAAGTGACAAAGTGAAATCAGCAGCAACAATTAAAATCGTCATCCTTTTCCAGTTTGTTCTTTAATCATCAGTCATCACTGGCAGGAAACAGAAATCTGTCATTTTTAATCAGATTTTATTCATTTAGGTTTTACAGTGCTGGTTTATTTTAACATTCTTGGCCTTTTTAAGGATGTTAATTATGCAGATTAACCAGAAACTGTAGGAACTTGTTCAACCCCAGTGAAACATGGATGTTATCAATAAAAAAAGGCATTCTTGTGTTTGACTGCACTTCTGGCATCTGAAACTCTCAGATTCCTCCAATAGTTCAGTCTGTGGATCATTCCTGATGGGGAGGGGGCCAGAGGTTCCCACTGATAGCAGTCCGAAGCGCAGTCACTTTGGAATTTTTTATTGAAGACTAGTCTAAACAATTTTCCCACATTTGGAGCAGGTCAGATTAGCACTTCATCACTGGTTGGTATTTATACATCAGGGATTCTTCACATGCTTTACAGAAAAAAGGACATCTTGGTTAAGGAATACAAATGACTCCATCAGATAAGTGCTGGAAAAAAGGGGGCGGTTCTGAATATAATTCACTTAATGTTCCTGCAGAACGTTTTCCACCAATCAGGATGCAGATACGGATCTGAGGAGCGTCTTTTCTGTTTTTGTTTTGGGCCGTCTCTCAGACACATCCTGACAACGTCAACAGTTTAAGTGAGTCTGTGTTTAAGAGCACAATCTCCATCAGTTTATCTTCCTGTGTTTAGTCTTCGAAGCCTTTGGTATGCAGTGTGAAAACCCACTGGAGGTGGGAGAGCATGTCTGTGGCACAGCAGTATGGAAGGCCCTTCGTAAACTTACTCAGTCTAAAATTAACAATAATAACAACCAATCATAACAAACAGAGTCATATTTTTACCATGTTAGTCATTCATTTGTAAATGTCACACTTTCAAGCTCAATATTTAGTTCAAAACTACTGAGTTAGCTTACTAACTATTTAGCTTACTGACTAAATATTTAGTTTGAAGCAAGAAAAATATTTCGTTTTAACTAGCTTCAATGGAAATATTTAGTTTGCAAGCTAAATATTTAACCTACTAACTAAATATTTACTTTGAAACAAACTAAATATTCAGCTGTAGGACAGCTTAAAAGTAACTATTTAGTTAGGTTGCTAACTAAATATTTAAATAGCAAACATAACATATAGCTTAAAGCTCAATATTTAGTTTGTACCTCAATATTTAGCTTAAAGCTAAATATTCAGTTAGCAAGCAAAACTATTTAGCTCCAAACTAAGTATTTAGCTTGCCAATTAAATATTTAGGTTAAAACTGTGATATTTAGAAATGGAGGAATTACATGGTCAAAATATGACTTTGAAATCTTTTTTCTCTAATGACAAACTAAATTATCTGAATTATTGCTGTTAATTTTTGACAGTGTAACTTTACACAACAACGGGCCCCATACAGCAATACAGCAACGAGTCTTTTGCTCCGTGACGGTTTGCTTTGTAGATTTCAGAGAAGTTGGACCAAACGGAGTCCGTTTTCTGTGGCTGCTACCTGCAGCCGCAGGACTCCACCACCATCTCCTCGTACTGCTTGTAGACGACGTTGTTGGCTGAGTCAATGTAGAGGATGCTGATGGAGCTGAGGCGCGTCGGGACGCAGCAGGTGGGCGGGGTCGTGTGCGGGTCCATGGAGTTGATCAGGGTCTGGATGATGGCGTGGTTGGTGGGCTCCAGGTGCGAGCGGATGGGGAAGTCACAGGCGCCGTCGCAGTGGTAGGCGTCGTACTCCAGCGGAGCGATGATCCAGTCGTCCCAGCCCATGTCCTTGAAGTTGACATGGAGTCGCCGGCGGTGGCAGCGCGGCCTGGACTTGACCGCCTGCTGCTGCGGGAGGACCTGAGAGAGGGCCCGGAGGGGTTTCTTGTCGCCTCTTGGCGGAGGAGCTCTCCTCATCCGTCGCTGGTTGAACAGATACTCGTAGACGGTTTTGTTGTCATGACCCGAACGTGCTTTGATCTCGTTGTAAAAGAGATCTCGCTTCTTGCTTTTCCCAAACGCCAGGAGGAATGCCTTCTCCTTGTTGGTCCTGCCAGGTCGAGCGAAGCCCAGAGTCCGCAGGTCCAGCGGACGGCCTCCTCGGTGCTCCAGGGCCTCCAGCTCCAAGCACAGCTGCTGGTTCTTGAATCCCTTGAAGACTTTATAAATGTCAAACACTTCCCACTTGTTGCTGAATCCGCCCAGGAGGTCATCCACCGTCCTGGACTGGAGCAGAGCTGCTTTCTGCCGGCCTGAAGCGCAGCTATACAGCTTCAACCAGGGCACCGAGCCTCCATCAGCCGCCGACAAGGAGACCGACTTCCTCAGGATGCGGAGCTCGGCCCCCAGGAGCCCATCCCGCTCCAGAGAGCTGATGTTGAACTGGTACCTCTGACGTCGCAACGTGGGCCCTCGATCATCTGCCAGAGACGAAACAGAGTTAAAAAGGTTACAGTGGCAGTTTCCCTCACTGCAGATTTAGTTTAATAAACAGCATCTGTTTGAAGAAACTCTCCCAGCTGGACATATGTCTAATAATTTCAATTTATTACATGTTTCATACAACTGTTTCCACTTTGTGCATTAATTTGAAAACAGCTTTGCATGGTGATTCCCTAAATTTCTGAATTTTTGGCTACGTGTTGAACAATAACGTCAAAAAAGGATCATCAATATTTCTATCACCTGTAAACAAATAACAGAAAATCGAAAACTGATGTGAAGTAGACAGTCACTCTGTTGTTCAGTTTAACTGAAAACAAAGAATGAAAAATGAAAACAGGAAAAGATTGTTTACTATTATTTCAGCTTTGATAAGTGATGTTTAATGTTGAATCAAGTTAAATTCACCGTCTCCAATTAATCACATTTTAATCACCACAATAAGCATTTCCTGCTAAATTTTTTGAATAAATAGACATGGAGCTTCTTTAGAAATGTGGACTGTGGATGCTATTAGCTACATGTTTAGCATCCAGATGCTATTTTAGGCTTGGATAGTTTTGCTAATAAGCTAACTCCTTTTTAGCATAATTTGAATGCAACAATAGTTTTTTCCAGCATCCAATCAGATCGAAGCAGAAATTAACCCCCAGAGAAGAAACATCCTTCGCTGTTGTTAACTGAATTCCCTTGTGTGTCAGAGTTACTGGCGTACCAGAAACGTGTGATTATAAAGGTTCCATTCTATACTTTTGTATGTAAAAAAAAAAATGCCTAAAGTTTTTTTTACTTGTTGCAATTAATTAATCCCAGTCCTATTAGATGTCAAAATAGAAACATTTCTTTTAAATCCTGTATTTATGCATCACAACACTGACTGACCTTTGTAAAATACTGCAATAGTGAAAGGAAGCAGCAGAAAATCTGCTTCTCAATGGTTACTTTGTCACATTTCTGAGCTCAGATTTTCCACTTCTTTTGCATCTGCAGGATCTGATTCACAAAGCAAACAGCAGGACTAATCAGTCACTGCAAACAAATGTTTCTGTATCAACTCTGTTATTGCACCACAGGAAACTCAGAAGTGGCATAGAGGAATGAAAACGGTTCCTCAGTGAGTCAGATCATAAAACCTGAACAGTGTCTCATCGTGTCAGAGAGGAATACTGTTTAGGATCACATTTAATGTGCATGTCTTTAAAAACTAATTGGTAAAAGAACATGAGATTATTTATTCCTCTAGGATTTTACACGTCATACTAGAAAAACAGGAGATAATTCCACTGAAAAACTCAAATGTTTCACCAACGGCCTTTTTTTTTTTTTACATACACAACCTATAACTGAGATGGTTGACTAGCATGGGGGAAGCAATCAAAGCAACACTCCAGGTATGTTTTGATGATAAGAAAACATTATAAGATTATATAAATCTAAAAAAAGTCAAATTTACATAATTTTTCCCCTTTAAATTATCCACATAGTAAAATTACTTAATAATTTATTTGAATTACTTTCAAAAGTGTATTTCTGATTGTCAATAAAAATATTTATTTAGCGTTTCCAAGTTGAGAAAAATATATTCTAGATGAAGAAAAATTTTGCTGACAAAATTTTTGCTTCTGTAGATTAGGGATCTTCAAATCTGCGTAGAGGTTCGCACCACAAAAACACAAAATCTTAAGTATTTTTTTGTCTAGTTTCTAGTGCAAATATCTTAGTACACTTTAAATAAGTCAAAATTGACTTACCAGTAACTTTCCAGCAAGAAATAGGAGCTTTAAGAAAATAACTCCTTACTATTGATGGAAAAAATACTAACTCCATTGGCAGGTTATTTTACTTAAGAACATGGCAAAATGTCTTGTAATAAGTGAAATAATCAAGTACTTATTCATCAATAGTAAGGAAATACTTAAAACAGACTACTATGTCCAGCAGAAAAATTACTTGTAAGTTAGCTTTGTCTTATTTCAAGTGTATTGAGATAATTGCACTAGAAATTTGATGAAAACTACTTGTACTTTTGCAGTGTGGTGTCCTGCAACTTGTAGATGTGTCACTGTACCTGAAACGACTCCATCACCTCCTCTGTCCTCTGTCCTGCTCCTGACATAATTATGTGACTCAGATGTATTGAAGCTGAAATACATCTAAAAGTTGCAGGCCTTAAGTTCAGGACACCTGCTATAGATATTTTTCCTTTTTGTGCCAGTAAAGGCTAATGAGTTAGTTTTCCACATAAAGGTGTAGAAACAAGGAGAGCACTATGAGATGTCTTTCAATGGTAGAAACCAGCAAAGGTCATCCAAATGAAACCCAGCATAGAGAAAATCTAAAACACACCCAAACACGTGTGTTTGTAATTGTAGTATTTTGAGGACCTTGGCTCATGTGAGACTTTCTGAGGACTGTCACACTAAACCGAAACCGGACCCCAAACCAAACCCTGAAACCAAGCCTGAGCCTTCAGACTGCAACAATGTGATGTCCTTTCTCTTCCAAAGATGTCCTGAAACTCATCACAGTCCTCAAAGGAACCTCTGGTTCCTCACACAGTTTATTCCTTCTCACGACACCCTCCACCCATCCAGCACCGTCAGAGCGGTAAAAAGTACATTAGAACCAGACAGGGAGACCACATCTGACCACAAACAGGCCTGCTATTACAGACCTGCAGCTATTCCCCACTGACAGCAAACCAGCATCTGCTACGGAGGAAACAAACCATCAACAGCAAACACACACACACAGAAAAAGAAAGAAATGTTGGCACTTCTCTACAGACGGCCTGATTAAAGCTGAGAGGAATTTGATTTCACAAAGTCTCACATACTTTTAAAGCAGAAAGGTTGAAAATGTTTGCAAGCTGCGAAAATGTTTACAAGCTGCTGAGCTCTCAGGTGTGGTCTTTGTTATCACCTCAGACTTTACATCCTTTAATGTACGAAAGAAAATCCAAACTACTTCTGGCACTGAGCCCACATGGAAAAGGTTTTCATGGAGATAATTTGCGCTTTCTAAATAACGTTCTTGGCCTCAGATTTCACCTGTCACAGGCTTCAGGCGAGCGAACGCTGGGTGGGCCGTGAGATTGTTCAGAGCTGCGGTGAACACTCACAGAGATCTGGTTGTCAAAAACTGAGCTTGGATTCCACTTTTTGTTTGAAGAGCTAATGTAGCTAATGCTACGTAAAGAGGACTGATGGGTTTTCTAAATATTCATTTTTCTTTTGACAGTGGGTAGATTTAATGTGAATCCTGCTGCTTTCCAGGGTGGCTCTGGTTTATTTTAATGACGTCTGTTGTGTTTTGTGATGAATTTAAATAAAGCAAGAAAAGAAAAATACAGCAAATTATAATAAAATCTTGTGTGATATTGGCTGCATAGCTTCCAATGCACCACAGTGATGTTGCTGGTTGTTTGGTTTCCTTGTAATTTTGTACTTCTGCACATTTTTTGTTTGGTGGTAAAAATGTGAGATAATCTTGTCTTATTAGCTGAGGTATTCTGGATGAGAAGATGTTCAGTACCTCCCCAATTCTGTCTCCAGGCTGCAGCATCAGGCTTATTGCTGTGTGAGTTACAGTCAAAGTGGTTAAATCCAGGCAGATAGAGGTTGGGAATCTGATTTATTTGGACTTACACAGTTAATAGATGAGACCCTCAGAACGGTTTGCTCTGAAATGATTTTACTGTGGCTCTTTAGGGATCCAAGAGAGCATTTCAAAAACACCCAGGGGGTAAAAAAACAACAATAAAACAGTAGAGAGAAAAGGGAAGAAAGAAAATAAATAATAAAGATTTAAAACAGTAACACACGGGCGTGCCGTGGTGGCGTAGCGGTTAGCGCGACCCACATTTGGAGGCCTTGAGTCCTCGACGCGGCCGTCGCGGGTTCGACTCCCGGACCCGGCGATATTTGCCGCATGTCTTCCTCCCTCCTTACCCCCTTCCTGTCAGCCTACTATCAAACAAGGGACACTAGAGCCACAAAAAGCCCCCTGGTGGGGAAACAAAAAAAAAACAGTAACACACAAAGGAGGAATGAAAAGTGAAATGAAGGAAGACTATAAAAAGGGAAGGGAAGCCGTAAGGTCCTCAGCCTCTTCTGTAAATATGTGGTCGAGGTCGACGGCATCCTGCTGAGGACTCACTGAACAAATACAGGCTAAATTACAAGTGCATTAAGTGCTGGAAACATAAACCTTCCAGCAGCAGCAGAAATATTAAACTTTGGTCATTTAAACATTGTTTCAAACAGTTTTACACGGTAAAAACAACACGACACCAAAGGGGGCCTGGAGGAGCGTTTATTTACCCTCCTGGAGACGGATATCACTGAGAGCCCACCAGATGTTGGAAAAGCACAGCTGCAACTCACAGACGGGTAAAGTCTGCAGTACGTCCACAACTGGATCAGAACAAACACTCACACCTACATCCATGTTCCCAGGGTTGCTCCATGGAAGCACTGGGAAGTCTGGTTTCAGACTCTGTAAACAAAATGCTTCCAGTAAATACATTCTGAGGTTCTAACAAGAACCAACATTTACAAAAGGAATCCAGAATCAAAGCTTGTATTTTCTAAATGCTTCCTGGTGGTTCATAACTAACCACAACTTTATCCTAGTAATTGAGACAGTAACAGAAGAATCTGTTAATCGCATTGCTTCTCGTATTTTCTGCATTTGTCCATTTTTTTAAACGTGATGCAAAAATCTGACAGAATTGTATTCTGTTATTTTAACTAATTACAATTCACACATCTGACTACGTGGTGGAAGTGCAAAGAGATCATCAATCAATAACAAAATTCCCACATGAACATCATCTCTGACCTCTCTCTGTTCACTTAAATTGGTATCTGATTATGATGTCACCAGGTGACTCTGGACTCATCCAATCACAGAACAGATGCTTAGAACAGATAAATGTGCCAAAATGTTTTTTAGCTGAACAGAAACAAAACTGAAGTTATTATCTTTGAACCTAAAGAGGAACTATTCAGTTCTTCTAGCTGAAAACTAGAGATCAAGATGAACTCTGACCTGAACATTCAGAGCCACATAAAGACAGTTACAAAGTCGGCCTTCTATCAGCTGTAGAACATTTCCAGGATTAAAGGATTAATGCCTCAGCATCAGAGGAACTCATCCATGCATTTATCTTTAATCGATCTTTAATTGATTACTGCAGCAGCGTCTTATGGTGCAAAATACTTTGAACTGCCTTGTTACTGAAATGTTTTGTACAAATAAACTTGACTTCGATTGACTTTATGCTGTCAAGCTAACACCTGTGACTCAGTTTCTTCATTATCCCAATATTCAATCTGCTTATAGATATAGATAATCATTCTTTCCTTTCACACTTCAGGCCACGCCTCCAGGCCCCATCATGCACTTTGTTCACAGAAACACGTGTTAGTAAATGACCAGTTGAAATTATAATAGAGTCTATCAGCACAAAAAGCCAGAACACACATGGGTTTTATTGCTGTATACCTACAAAACAGTGATCTCGTAAAAACCTCTGGGTCACCTGATCATTGTTGCGGCTCATACTTGTACTGCTGTGCCCTGAAGTCAGTGGCTGTGTTTAGGCAGACATGCACGCAGATATTTGATATTTTGCTTCAACTTGTCTGGTTTCACATGACATGAACACTTTTTAGGAGGAATTACATTAACCCAATTCTTCACGAAATAATTTCAAAACTGTAAATGGATAAAAACTGCTGGATGGAAATTGAAACATCGTCCATGGAGGAGGCTGTCTGCAGAAAGGTGGCGCTCTCTCTGGGAAGCAGAGGACGTAAGGAGGGAAAAGACTCTTTTCATGTCTCCATTTGTCAATCTGCCCTGCAGAGCAGGCTGCAGAAAATCATGAGGATCCTTTTCTCTCTTCCTCTCACACACCCAGCAGCGCCCCCCTCTGGTGACCTGCAGATTGCAGGTTGACCCCGCTCCCTCCACACCCATCCACCCTCTCTTCCTCCAGAGCTCTATCACTGTCTTGTTTTAGATCTGATCAGATGCACGGCTCTGAAGCTCCAGAGTATTCTCTCCCCCAGACATGATTCAGGCAACATCCATCTAATGTTTTATTGGATTAAAACAAAACTACATAATCCAGGAGTGCAAAACTTTTTAAAACAGGAGCCACAACTGTGAAGTTCAAAATAGTCATGGGCCACAAAAACTGTATCTGTCTTGTTATGCAAAATGTAAAAACAATTCTATCGAAGAAGCAAACTAAATACAAAAAATTCTAATTAAATTATTACATTTTATAGATTAAGTTTTATACAGAAATTATCTGCAAATTATTTTAGAGTCATTGCATGCCACAGATTGGTGTTTAAAACATTCTCTCATAAATTTATTTCATTCTACCTTTCAGTAAAAGTTTTTGGATGTTTGTGTTGCTGTAACATTAAAATGAAAGCAAAAAATGTGTTTACTAAAAGATTAATCATTTGTGCTGTCACTTACATTTTATATATATATATATTATTTTGCATCTTTTTTGATTTTCTTTAGTTTGCATCACCAGCCTCAGTCTGGTGAAATAAATCTGTGCTGTTTTTGAATCATTAGAAGGTCCCAAATGGGCCCCCGGCCGCACTTTGGACATCCCTGACCTAATCAATTTAAGCACGTTAATATCTCGTTATTTCCTTCTTTATTAAGTGGTCAAGGTTATTTCACATTAACACAGTTGAAGCAGATCTTCTGTGGTTTCAGGGGAAACTCACCGTGTCCTTTGTCCACCAAGCTGGTGATGGTGTTGGCCAGTCCGGCCTCATGCAGCGCGCTGCTGTTCAGGTCCCCGCTGCTCAGGGACCAGTACAGGGACAGCATGTAGTCGTGTGGGGTCACCAGCGGCTGCTTGTCGCTCAGTTTCTGCCTCCTGGCGGCGGCTCCGCGCTGCGCCGCCGGAGGAAAGCCGCCACGTGCCGCCGCCGCCGCTGCGCTCGCCCTGGCGGCGACCTTTCCCGCAGGTTTCCCCGGTGAAACTCCGACACCTCCTCCCGCATGTGCGGGGGCGTGCGGTTTGACTCGTGCATCCGCAGCGGGAGGCCAGGAGCGCGCAGCCTCTTTGCGCGCCAGGTCCAGCGCTCCGGTCGGCCGCTCCAGCTGCTGATGATGGTGAGGATGAGGATGTTCAGGATTCCCTCCCGCAGTCTGTTTGCCTCTCATCGGGGTCGTCTCGGCTGTAATCAGCGGGGGTCCTGCGTGGGGTTTCCAGCTCCCTGCAGCGGGGACCGGCTGTCTCCCTGCGGGGTGCGCGGATCCACTGTGGGTTCCTCCTGTGCGCTCTGCGGGTCCGCTCCGGCTGAGGGAGCCGCGGACAGGATGCAGGTAGAAGAGAGTCCAGCAGCTGAGCAGCAGAGAGAGACGTGTCACAACGTTCATCCTAAAGCCCTGAAGCGCGCCGGCAGGCCTTCATGGTACAGAGCACAAAGTCACTTCAGGATCAGCGCAGCTGCTGGGCTGGAAGCGGAGCAGAGCGCAGAGATGTGGAGGCTTTCATCCTCATGTCAGACTCTGCGCGCTGCAGGAAAAACAGATTAAAAAAGAAAACTCAAATCAACGCAAATCAAAACGATCCTATAAAACTCCTGCAGACTGTATTCTTCCCTCTGTCATGTTGAGGAAGCAGAAGGAAGCAGAAAGCAGTGGAAGTCCCGCCAGCGCCAGAAGAGCTGCTCTGCTGGATTTCTGGAAGAAACTTCTTTAAATCCCACTTTTTTTTCTTCCATGAGAGGCAAGAATGGCGTAATGCCGCTGCCTCCGTTTTTTCTCTTTTCCTCCAAAAGTTTGAACTCCGTCCAGTGAAAATATTTCACACACACACAACCTCTCTCTCTCTCTCTCACACACACACACACACACACACCCACACACACACACACACACACACACCAACAAGCCAACCTGCAGGTGCTCCAGAAATCCTGCAGCAAACCTGAGCGCAGGAATTGGGGATGGAATTCCAGAAAGCGGTTTTAATTACCCCGTGATGTCATGCTGTCCAGACTCATTTAACAGCAATATTTCACCCCAAATCTTCCTCCCTCTTTTCCACCGATGACTCACTGAGACTGCAGCACGAAATGGCATAGAGTGACCCCCTCAACGCGCAAACACCAGAGGAGAGGAGAGTGCTTTATGGCGCTGAGTGCGAACTGTTTTAACTGCTCTAAAGTGATGTGAGCAACATCTCAGGGGCCCCGAAGGGCCCTTGAAGGGCCCCTGGTGCAGCTGCATCTTTTAGTTCTTAACCGTTTCAAGCAAATCATAAAACAACTTCAGCATAGACATAAAAATATTGGTTTCAGAAAATATTAAGTCTAGATGTTCATGTTTTATCTATATGAGTTGATGAGTTTCTAATCGGAAATTATATAAAATCAGCAACATTTTAAATAAAAAAAACTCATTTAGCTGCTAATGTATTAAACAAATAGATTTTTATTTATTCTTCAACTATCAGATTTGTGCCAAGTTTAGCTTCCCGGTGTTTCAGGAACCTCTATTAGGGGTTAGGAGTTAGCATGTGGATGCTGACATTAGCGTTAGCTGCTACATGTTTAGCACTGACATGTTTTGCTGTTAGCCTAGCTCCTTATAACACAGCAAACGTCTTTTCCAGCATCCAATCAGAGACGCAGCTTCATCATCCATCCCTGTTGTTAGTGGATGTCGTTTGTGTGTCACATTTACAGCTGTACTAGAAACATGTGAGACCAAAGGTTCCATACCGTAACCATTCTATGTAAAATAATAATAATAATAATAAATTATTAGTTGTGTTAAAATTTTTAACATGTTAAAATGTGTGTATATCAAAATTAACTTGTTAAAGTCCTGGTTCTGATTTATGAAATGTGGATAAAAATAATCTGTATTAGTCCAACAATCTATTGATTGATGCTTTAGCAAACAAACTTCAACTCAACTACATGTATTCTAATATTTCACTGAATAAAGTTTCACGAAAGTTTGTACAATCCAGTAAAATCAATAATTTTTATTATTCATCAAACTATATGAGTAAGCCTCTATTTCCCAATGATTTAAGAAAAACAAGATAACACAGCAACACTTCCTAAAAACTAACTATTATCAATCCTAACTAAGGTTTTTGTTTTTCTCCGTTTAGCCTTGAAGAGTCTATTAAGCTGCTGAAAGTTTTTTATTATATTAATAATATTCAAATTTATTGAACAAGTTTGTATCTACAGTCATGTTTAATAAATTAGAATATTGTTTCAATGTTTATATATTTCACTAATACATTGAATACATAGATTAATTTCACCCAGACTGACATTGTCAAGCCTTTATTTCTGTTAATTATGAGGATTTTCTAATCTAATTTTAATCCAAACATGTTAGATTGAAGTCTTACATCAGAACAATGTAATTCTGGTTTATTGAATATGACGTGCATACAGAACTCTTTGATGTAAATGACTCGATGGCGCTTTCACTTCTAACTCAAGAAAACTCTACTCAAAGTATTCAAAGTAAATTAAATAACCATAGCGCTGAAAAATCTAAATAAAAAATAAAAAAAAGACTCATTTAACAGAAAACACTCAATTGATACAACGTTCTGATGACGCCATCACGTGACTCCCTCCGGCGTGCTTTAATCCGGAAGTAGCTTTGTTTGAGTATCTGAACGGGGAAAATGTTTGACATTGCAAATATCTATGCTGCAAATTACAAACTAGAATGAAAATGGCGGCTGAGGCGGGAACACCGCGACCAACCGCGCGAGTTTGTGTTGAAACTGAGAAGTAAGTTTTGGACCGGAACTGCGGCCCAGTTCGCGACTCGTCCGCCATATTGGAGCCAAATATTTAGGTAGCAAAATACATATTTAGTTTGAATCTAAGTATGTAGCTTGAGAACGGAACATTTAGCTCAAACTTAAACATTTAGTTGGGAGTTAAATATTTAGTTCCCAAACTAAATACTTCATTTGTAGCTCAATATATAGTTTGCTAACTAAATATTTAGCTCAAACCTAAACAATTAATTTGGAACTAAATATTTATTTTCCTAACAAAATATTTAATTTGATAAGTATATAGTTTGTAAACTAAATATTTAACTTGACAGTTATGTAAGAATAATATGGTGAAAATATGACACGTTTTTTTCTCTGATAGACTAAATAAACCAAATTATTGCTGCTGATTTTTTCCTGTGTAATTTTCCAAATGGCAGCCCATAGTTTCAGACGCATTGGTGTCAAACAGCAACAATCAGGCTTTGTTTTTTCCTTCTGCCTCACTGATGAGTCTGGTAGATTTAACTTGATAATCTCTGCAGCGCCCCCTGATGTGTGGATCTTGAACTGCAGTCTTGACCCTGCAATTTGGAGTAATCAGTGCAACGCTTCATTTTATCACATCATGCTGGGTTTGTCAGGTTTACAGTTTTTAAACGTCCTTTTTTCTCAGCATTACAGTCATCTTGGTTCTGATTCGGAGTCTAATTTATGACACTACAAACAGCCCCAGTCTGGAGCCATAAACATAGTTTCAACCAAGCTTTAGGAGTAATTAGCAGCCAGAAAAGTTGGGTCAAACCCAGAACTCTTGGCAGCAGCGGCAGTCCCTGGTGGTTTGGAGCTGGTTCTGGTTCTGGTGCTGCCTTGTTTGTCTTTCTGTTCTCTTGACTCGTGTTTTTCAGCATCAGAACATGGAGATGATGGATGAGGTGAAGTGATTGGATATTACGAAGCTGTCGCTGATCAGATGCGGGCCGGTGCTGATGCGGCCGGCTGCAGTGATGGTGACGGGTTTGTGTTGGCCGCAGCTTCAGCTGGTAGGGTGATTACATGCAGGTAACTGTGACCGAGTTCAGAGCGGCTCTGTTTGGCTCTACGGCTCATTACGCAACAGAAAACTAAATTACTGATTCAAAATTGGCTTTATTACCCTGAACAACACGGCTTGGGCTGATGGTGAAGTTACACAGCAGGCCTTTCCTCTCTTTTCCTCTTTCAACACACTTTTTACACCTTTTTCTCCTTCGTAGTGAAAGCATGAATGTTAGTTTTACACCTCTGGTTTCTTTCAGATTGCTGCGTTTGATTCTTCTGCTGTTGGTGAAACAGAAACGAGGAGCAACAGAGGCCAACTTGTCCTCACAAAGCTCAACTTTAATTCCGCAGGTTTGATTTTCTGTTTGTTTTTCTTAGCTGTTTTGCACATTTTCTCTCTGCTGTAATATTTTGTCATCCAAACCATGCTGGTTAGATTTATTTTGCAAAGAGAGCCTTAAAACTGTAATTTCTAATCAAATGTGAAAAGTAATTTGAGGCAACAAAAACACAGTGGGAAGAAAAAAAGAAACAGAAGCTGCAGCAGGACTGAAGGTACCAAACAAAGCAGAATCAGGAGGATCTGAAAGGAGCCAGGAGCCTTCAGATGGGTGGATTGGTGCAGCTGAAGATCTGGTTGTGGAGCTGGAAAACTAACACAAACCAACAGAAAGAGTAGTCAATATCTTACCCATTATTGAAGGAAAGGTACTGGGGCTGCAGCTCCCCCTGGTGGTAACCAAAACATCTAAAAATAAAATTAAATGAAAATATTTTCAAACAAATAAAACTTTTAAAAGGCTGTTTGTAAAGTTACCCACTAAAAAATTAACAGCAGTAATTTGAGTTATTTAGCCTGTTATCAGGGAGAAAATGGTGGTTTATTTTTCAGTTATATTTTCACCATGTTATTAATTTATAAACAGTACAGTTTCAAATGAACATTTAATTTACAAGCTAAATATTTAGCTCCAAACTGAATATTTAGCTTTCTAATTAAACAAAATAACAAGGATGGAGCATGAATTAAATCTTACAAACAGAACCTCTGTGGTGGCAGCATTAATATCCCTATAACGCATGGAGATGTGAGAAATGTGAACTGGCATGATGTCTCTGTATTCCTGTTCATGTTTCATCAAATACGACACTCTGGTTATGACCAGACTGATGGTGATGACGATGATGAAGGTATAAAACAGAAAACCGGATGAGATTGAGTCAAAACTCAGATTCACGTCATCCAGAGTGATTGTGATCCAGGATCCGGTGCCAGACCAGAACCGGTCCAGACCCAGGTTGGAGTAGATGCAGCCAGAAGCAATAAATGGATAAAAAAAACATTAGAGGAAGTGGACAAAAATGGCAGCGAGAATGAAAGTGAATCTCAACAACAAGGAGCCGGTACCAGGCTCGATCCGTCACCGTGTCACTTATCTAATCCAGAACAGAACCGGCACTCTGCAGCCCAGGAGCGTCTCAACCTGCGGAGCAAAAGTCATCTGGCTTGAATCTGCGCCGGCATTTTCGCTGGATGTTCCAAACTCAGAAATATCAACAAGTCATCTCTGCAGGCCAAAGTTTCTCTGTGAAAAACCACATTTCCTCCGAAGCTGCTGCGCTGGACGTTCCTGGCCTGGAGCTGGACGTCTGAATGATCTGTTTACATCTGAGCGTCGCCCACCTTCCTCAGATACAGGAAGTGCTTTTACATCCACAGGAGCTGTAAAAACTTTCAACATGTGGATAAAAATAAAGCTAACCACATTTATTTCTTTAAACAAGAAGACGAAAGCGAGGGCGAAGACAGAAAGTAACCAGAACAGTCAAAGAAACCGCCTGGCAGATAAAGATAGAAAACCACAGATCAAGTCACATGATTACATATGATGATCAATAAAATGATCTAACAGTGTGGCGTTCTGCATATTTGACCAGCAGGGAGCTCGCCCCAACAGGTCAGAGGTCAGAGTTGAACTTTCCTGAGTTCTGCACCGACGCTGAGAGCAAAGATGGTTATGACGTTATTCTATTATTCCGATTTTTATTTTATATTATGACGTTATTCCCGTATCATAAGGACTTTATTCTGGTAATAATGTGACTTTTTTCCTCATATTGACGTTATTCTTTTACTATTTTCTTCTGTAAAATTATGACATTTTTATTTTCTTATCCTGGGCTGATACTCCATCGTCATTTCCTGCCTTGTGAACGAGGGACCATGTTGCAGCTGTTTGCGCCGTTTTGTCATTAGTGCTGTTTGCTTTGTGAACAAGAAGCAAAGACGGAGTAGACAGACAAGATGTGGAAAAGTTACATTGACCCTTTGCAACGATGTCAACTGACCTGGTGGAGGTGCCTTGGTGGATGTTGGAAGTGAGGAATGGTGAAATTTCTTTCACCAGTGTAGCCATGGCTTCTGCTGGTTCAAGTTGAGCTAGCTTGTCTCTGGAAGTAGCACACCTAGCTGGGGGACACAGACAGCAGTATTTACAAAAATTGCACATAGCTAACTTAAAAACCGACTCTTAAAGTGATTGCAGGTTGTCTTGACGTCTCATGGCAGAGTGGGCTGCTTTCTGAAGAGTGTAAAGTCATGAGGAAACGGCCAATTGGCTGAAATGCTACTGGCTGAATTTCTTTTTCTATTTATTTATTTTTTTCCTTCTTGCTTTTGACACATTTTTTTATGGTTTGAGTCACAGCCTGAGTACAGTGTCTACAGACAGCAGGGATCGGAGTCCGGTTATCAGTCCGGGCTTCCCGGGACGAGGCGGAGGCTTCGGCTCCAGGCAGACAGCAGGAGCATCATGGAAAGTGTGACCCGGCCGGACACGGCCGCTGAACTGTGAAGCTCTGGTGGTGACCCTCGCTCGGAGCGGCACTGGGAAAGAAAAGGCTTTAAACAGAGGGAGGAAGAAAGGTGCAATCAGGCCGACCGCATTCACGTCAGCGCCTGTTGTCTTTATGGGGGAAAAAGTTGTAGACGTTGGAACTGACCTTTAGCCGGGATTCCTAGGTGTTCACCATCACCAACCCTTTTATTACTGCAGAGGAAACCAAATAAAACTGAAGGAAAAACACCACACCTTCGTCTGCAGAGCGTCTCCCGGCTCAGGGGGAAACATGGGAGGACGGCTTTCAGTCTGAAACAAACCCAGAACGCAGAGACGTTGGTCCTGGGGGTCGAGGATGAGGAGCAGAACCTGTGTGATGGGATGAAGAAAACAGCAAGTAGCTGCAGTAAAACATGGTAGAGGTCGTATCATGCTGCGGAGAAAATAAAATAATATCCTGGTCTTAGAAAAAGACAAAGATTGTTGTTTTTTTTCTTGGGGTGAAAAGTCGCCGTTGGGTCGCATTTATCTGCTGTGAGCGTCGCCCAGGTCCTGCCGCCATTTTGTTTGTAGAGAGACGAGGCTTTCTCCTTCCATGCTGGTTTGGTGTCCTGACCTTTAACCTTTAACCTGCTTCCTGCTCTCATGTTGGGCTGCTTTGGCTTCCCTCCAGCTGATGAAATGTTTTCCTCTCTGAAGAATGATGGACATCAGGTAGTTTTGAGATGACCTTTGACCCCTCCCAGGTTGATGAGCAGCATCAGTTGTTGTTGTAAGGTCATTGCTGATGTCTTTCCAGCCTGGCGTTGTGCTGACCGGCACAGTCAAACCTTCCTGCTCACGTTGACGGTCAGTCGATGAATGAGTCTGAACGTCTTGTTAAATCCTGTGGAAGTGAAACAGACAGACTTTTTTCTACTTGCCTCTCAGGAGAAAATAATCCTGCAGATGAATCAGGTCGACGCTCCTCCTGTTTAAATGATATCTGTTGGTGGAAGGAAAACCTGAAGGTTGTTCAGTTAAAGCTTGGAGTTTCCTGCTGAGATGAAGAGTTTCCTCTTTGAGCCAGAGAGGCCTCGCTTATCGGACCTGCAGCTGAAATGTTGACTTTCAGAGAGGAGAGAGGGGCTCCTGATGCGCTGAGGGGGGGACGAGGATCCACTGCTGGACTCCGTTAAGGAAAAAATTATTCTTTATGAGACACAAAAAGTCAAAGGTTTGTTTATGAGGATATTTAAAATTGTTAGAATTTAAAGTCAGATGATCTTTGAGAATGTGGACTTGCATTTTTATGCTATTATTACCATTATTTTACTAAATGGTCTCAAAAGAACAATGTTATCGTTTATTGTAGCAACGTCTGGGACAATTTAACATCCAGCAAAATTTTATTGTGACAGGCCTAGAAACGATGGTTAAAAACTAAACATATGACGGATAGAAGGAAAAGAGCCACTTCCTGTTTTAGGACTGTGGCAGGAAGCCGGAGTACCTGGAGAAAACCCAGCAAGAAGGTTCTGAGTTTAGGAGCTTTGGCGGTTCAAGGACAAAACCACCAAACATAAAAACATTTGGAGCTTTGGTTCTGATGAGCTGCTTCCACTGAGAGTCCAGAATGTTTTTATGGTTGTTTCTTTCTCTGGATGTTTGTAACATTTGGAGTGTGGAAACCTTTTGCCAAAACTGTGAAGAGTGAAAAGTTTTCACAGGCCAAGAAAATAAAAACTAGAAACAAACAAAATAGGAAAGAGATGTTGGACGCCTCCCTGGTGAGGAGTTCAGGTCCCACCGGGAGGAAGAGGAGACCCGGGACACGCTGGAGGGACGATGTTTCCTGGCTGGCCAGCGAACGCCTCAGGATTCCCCTGGAGGAGCTGGAAGAGGGAAGTCTGGACCTCCTCTGACCCAGCGACCCGACCCCAATAAGATGGATGGATGTTGGTCATCATACATCCAAAACTTTTAAAGGATTTTGTACATTTGCAGTTTTAAAATAATATTTAAATTATTAAGCTTAATAAATTAGCTAAAAGCTGAGTTTGGTGCAGCAAAATCGGCTTTTCAGTAAAAGTTTCTGGATAAATGTCTCGATTACAAATACACAAGAACAATAATTTTACTCTCATTTCAAATAAAGAATCTTCATCTACGGCCACATTTGAATCATTCTTTGTGGAATCGAATTAAATTTGTCAAACTTAATTTATTTACGTTTGTTTAACATGACAATTTAATAAACTTATTTCTACTTTGGTAAACTTAATTTGATTAGTTGTAACAAATGAGCTTTTTTAAAAATTGGGTCAACTGACAGAAATAACTTTAGATTTTCATATGTTTGATGAAATTCACATAAATAATAAATGTATCTGCAGAGAGTAAATGGCTGTCAGTAGTGATAAATCCTGTTTGGACCTTGGTGTCCATCAGAACCATCAGTCAGAGTCAAACCGGGTCACAGGAAGCTGGACTTCACCAAACCCAGTTACCATTCTGATCCATCCTCCAGTTTTCCCACAGTCCCAGTTCAGCTTTGAGGATTTCTCTCCCAGAATATTCCCGTTGCAGCTCTTTCTTCAGTCTTCCACTACTGGAGGACTTCCTGGTTTCTGTCCAATCAGAGAGCAGAGAGACACGCCCACTCTCCTTTTCTCCCAGTAGATTTGGTTCTGGAGAAACTGGACCTGGAGGTTCTTTAAGTTCTCATCCCTTCTGGCAGTGACGGTTGGAGCCGGGAACTCTTTGTGCTGTTTGTCGTCATGACAACGGGCTCCTTCAGCATGAAGGTTATTTTTCTTGCTTCTGGGTCAGTATCTAGCAGTTTTCAGGCCTCACCTGCGGACCCCGCCCCCGGGGCCCCCTCAGCACGCGGCCCCTGAGTTACCTGCATGCCAACCCTGCTGCTGCTGCTGCTGCTGCTGTTTATTTTCTCGCGGATCCGTTTTCTGGCGTTCTCTGCCAGAGACAATATTATTCTGGAAACCTGCAGGTATTAACTGTGGAGCTTCAGATGGAGCCGCGGCCCAACAGAGAGGAGACTGTGTGTGAACCGCTGCCGCTAATGAAACGCGCGGAGGAGGGGAGGCCGTGCAGCGGCTATTAATTCCTCCACCCACCCATCCATCCCTCTGTAAATCTATCCATCCCTCCACCCACCGCTCCATCTGTCCGTCCATCCATCTCTCTTTCAGCTCAGGTGATTTCCAGCCGCCTCTCATTCGTCTTCTCCGGCTTTGATTAGGACGTGACGTCCATTTCACGCTCATTTCCTGCGGCCTCTCGCTCCGCTTTTCAAGGCGGCCCTTTCATTGGCGGCTCGGAGCCTCTAAGCACCCTCTTATGCGCTGACCTCCGGGAGGCGGGGCGGTGCCGGGGTCCCTGCGGAGACAAATGGCGCTCAGCAGGACGTAAATGATGATGGATCTGTTCTGGCAGGCCGCAGGCTTCGGTTACGCAGGACGGATCGCGTGCCTCCGCATCCATGCGTCAGGCGCACTTAATGACTGGAGCGCAACACCAGGCGCTGTGTTCCCCTCAGGGCTTCTGCTTTTAAAAAAGCTGCTTGAACCAGCATGTTTGTGAATCCCAACCAGAGATAAACTGTCAACTCCAGTACTTGAGTAAAAGTATTCATGGTCAAAATGTACTCAACTACAAGTAAAGGTTGCTCGGTCAAAAGTTTAATTATAAGAAAACATTTTTCCGCCTTATAAGTGAAATAATCTGCCAGTGGAACTACTGCTTTTTAAAAAAAAATCAATATTAAGAAGTTATTGAATTAAAACAAGCTCCTTTTGTCTTATTGCAGATATTCACACTAGAAACCCGACAAAAACAACCGAGTAAGATTTTGTGTTTTTGCAGTGATTTCATTTTAGGCAGTAAAATGTTTATTTTCTTCCTTAAAATAAGAATTGAATTGGTGTATGTTGATGGTGGACCCAAATGCAGAGAAGCTCAGGCAGTAAGTAGATTTATAGATTCAATTAAAAAAAAAGAAGAAAAATGTACAAAAAGCGTGGGAGCCCAGGGAGCCAGAGGAGAACAAAAACAGACAATAGAGACGAGACGAGAGGAACAGCAAGGAGTGGGAGCTGAAGAACTGTTAAAGGACTCACAGAGTGAATGCTGGAAAAAAGGATCTGGACTGAACATTAAAGAATAACTAAACATAATTAAACTACAATAACAGGGAAGAACTGGACGCAAGAAATAATTAAACATCATAAAGTAGAATCACTAACTGACTAAACAGAAACAACTACGACCTAAAGAAAGAAAGAGATTAAGGAACACAGAATAATAATGAAAATAAATCAAAATTAACAACCCGGGTCCCTGAAAGCATCTTTAATGTATTTGTGGTTAAATAAAAATCAGCAGAGTACGCCAGTTTATCTGGTTAATCTTCAAAATAATAGTTAAAGAACAACATTTAAAGAAGTCCACTAAAATCTGCACATGATCTTAAACTAACCTAGTATTCAATCAATTAATCATAACTTAATTTTTCCTGGAGAGAGATGCTGAATTTCACCAGAAACATCAGTAAAAATGATTGATAAAATGGATCAGAACCTGACAGGACCCCAGATGAAGCTGAAAATGTTCCTGCAGCTGAAAAGCAATAATTTGTGAGCTGATTAACGTCTCTGTCAGATGATTGAATGAATCTAGATGAAACGGTTACAGCTGAGCCCGTTTCGCCCTAAAACAGCTCAGTTCGTCCCAGAAGGCAGGCTGAGATGTTTTCTAGATGCTGTTTTCATTTCCTCTGAACCTTCAAATGAAAACAGGCCAGAAGGATGGAAACATTTCTTCTGTCAGTTTTGTTTCTTTTGACTCTGTTTATGTCTATTTCCTATCGGTTTTTGTCCCCGCTGGTTTTGGATTCCTAAAAACCCAGAAAATCCAACTTGAATCAAAGCCGCCTTGGTGGGTTTTATACAGAACCACACTGTTACAGCTGTAGGGTGTGAAAATGATAACTTCTGACACTCTGCTGCTGCTTTTCATTAGCGTGAGGGAAGCTGAAGGTGTTGGCATCACATCTGAATGAACGAAGCAGAACTGAAGCTGCAAACGTTTAGAGAGTCATGGCTGAACTTCTTCAGAACCTCTGGACCGTCTGGTGCTTTCTGGGTTTTTATTATTATCTGCTGAGAAACCTGCAGAAACAGCGCCACCGTGTGGAGAACCAGAGATGAACCCAGATGTTCTGGTGTGTTTCTCCTCTTCCTGTGATCGTTTGATCATTTAAAGGAGTTTTGTCTGATTTTCTCTTATTTCAGTAAGAAAAGTGAATTTGCTTCAACCTTCGATCTCTTCTGGCTCCACTGGAAACGGTGGTTCCTCTCCACTGTTGCCACATGCTTGTTCAGGATACAGATCACCTGCTAACCTGTTCAGATCAATCATCAATCAATCAAGTTTATTTGTATGGCACATTTCAGCATCAAGGCAGTTCAAAGTGATTTACAAAATAAAAACACAAAAATAAAAAAATCAAGAAGTTTGCAGTTTATTCCAGAATGATAACATATTAACAGTTTTATAATTTGACTGGATTGTAAATATTCTCCAAAACGTTATGGAAATATTTCAGTTTGTTACAAGAAAAAGAAACTAAATAAGTTAAAGTTTTGAGATGAAACGTCATCAGAAAGCAGTTTGTGGAGCAATCCTGCCACCTGCTGGTCACTGGATATGACGGGAAAGGAGATCAGAAACATGAAACGTTTGCATTTTTCACCAGATAAACTAAACTAAGTGACCAAACATTAAAGCCAAAATTCAAACATCCTTATTTAAACTCACATAAAGTGAAGTTCCTCTGCAGCAGCGGATGTTGATGAAATCTGCAGCTCTGGGTTTGCTTTATCGCTGATGTCTGGATCAACATGAGGTTTTCAGGTTCAGTTTTAATCACAGCTGGAGAATGATGCTGTTGAAATATTGATGAAAACAATAATGAAGAAAAAGCGGTGGAATGCGCTGGGAGTTTAAATTTGTACATCATAAAGAGAAGTTTTCCAGAGAATGTTTTTTATCTGTTGCTTCCATCTTAAACTATTTAAATATTTGATCTGAGGTCTGTTCCGCTCAGTGACCAGTAGATGGCAGCATTTCCTTTGAATAAGTCTTTTTTTTTCAGGATCAAACTTCCATCTGGTGAACATTTAATATAAAAATGAAATTCTGACTCTTTAAATTGTTAGATGTTAATAAAACATGGATGTTATGAACCTCTCTTATGAGCCTCAGGCTGAAATGCTTCATCATCCATCAGCCAACCATTGTTTATTTGGTTCCTCATTTTTTAAATAATTTCTCATTTCAGAGTCATCTTCAGGCTGTCAGAGGCGCAGCGTGCCAGTTTCTGCTTTTTGACAGCATTTGGACCATGATGGTGACCTTATGCAGCCCCTGACTTCCTCCACACTCTGCTGGTTTTGTTTTCACTTCTGCTTTTTCTGACATCATGAAACTTTTTCTAAATGTCATCTTAAATGTAAATGCTGGAGACCTTTTCTCTCTTTCATATCAGTTTTTTCCCTGTCTCTGCATGTAAAACCACAATAAATGTCAGATGATTAAGACTCATGCAAATATTAGGGCAGAAATCCCCTTTAAATGTTATAGTAGAAGAAAAGCAGATGACCAGATATTAACATAAACCATCAAACAGGAACTTTAGCTCAAAGGGGAATACTGTCAGTTCTGACTACATCCATTAAAGTCTCTGACATGTAAACAAAAGTTTCTTCACATCATTTAAAATCTGGATTAAAGTTGAGCTGAAAGCAGCTTCAGATGAAAAATAAGTCATGTAAAAATGTAAATAATTATTAGGAGTTTCAGTCAGACTAAACAAATCAATCAGATTATCACAAATCAAGTCTTTGGAGACAGAGATCTGACGTTCAATAAAACGTTTGTTTTATTTTTCTGTTCAGTCAGAGTCATATTTATCGCATTTTCCTCATTTGTCCTTTTCAGGTTTATTCTGTTGGATTTTGGTCGCAGCAAAGAGATAAAACATGCAGATTCATGCAAAGGTTACAACTACATATGATAAATAAGAGACCAAACAGTCGTATTTATCCACAAACGTTTAAACTACAGTATGTAACTTTTAAAGAAATATGGTTTTTTACACATTTATTTAAACTGTCGCCATGTCCTGACAGTGTAAATGAGAAACGGTGGAAAGATTGAGCTGCTCCTCCTCCTCCTTCCTGTTCTCCTGCTGCCATCTGAAGAAATGCAAAACAACCAATCAGAGCCAGGAGGAGGGTCTTAGTGCTGTCAATCATCCTCAAGTACGCAATGCTAAACTGTTTAAACTGTTTGTCTGTCATGATTGGTGCCGTGCTAACTAGCCTGAGCATTCATGGCAGCCTGTGCAGCAAAGAGAAAGGGGAAGGTTGTGAGCAGCGCATACACAAAGGTGATTGACAACAATAAGCCCCTCCTCCTGGCTCTGATTGGTTGTTTTTGACAGAGCAGTGTATTTCTGTAGATGGCAGCAGGTCAGTAGGGAGAAGGCATCATCTGTCTCATATCATACTGTCATGACGGAGTGATCGTTTTAACAAATGTATAAAAAATATATTTTTTAGAAAAGTTACAAACTGCTACTTTAAGATGAAAAGGTTTTCATCAGGTTTGTTAGGACTCTTGCTCAAAATGAAAGCAAAGCTTGACTTACGTAGATCAAAACATCTAGACATTCAACAACAAACCTGAGAGAACCAGCTTGTCAACACGTTGATATCAGAACTGATTTCTGTTGATCTAAAATCTGCAGCTGCAGACGGCAGCCGATATTACACACACAGATCATTAAAATAAAATAAAGATAGTTATAAGAATTTAGAAACCAAAGTTAAAGAAATTAAAAGTTGAGAACATCAGAGCTGCGGTTTGCTAACTGAGACATTTATTGGTAAGATTTTTGCTGCAGCTGCAGTGGTGATGTAAGGAAACATCCTGTCAGTGAAGGAGTGTGTGAAGGTGTGTATGTGTGTGTTAGTATCCAGATCAGAGAATGACAGCTTTCCTCCGTCCAGATTCACTCTGATCCTCTGGATCTTCCTCTGCACTGGGAAATCTGTGAAAGGATCTGGTGACTGTCTTGAGTATTTGCCTTTATAGAACCACAGAACCCAAAACCCAGACTCAATGTCTCCCTTCGTCTGGACAGACTCAGCTAACACACCAAGTTCACAGAAATTACCGTCTCCAACATCAACAGCCCAGCTGTGGTTCCCTGAGTTAAAACCTTCAGAGGTCAAGACAGAAACCCAGTAACCAAACCTCTCCAGTTTCTTCTTTAAAGGCTCCAGAGTTTCCTGAAGTTTCTTCTTGTGTTGCTGAGCAGCTTCATCGATGGGTCTGAATCTGTGGTTGGTGTGTTTTTCTGAATCTCTGCAGACGAGACAAACTGGCTGCTGATGGTCCAGACAGAAGAGTTTGAGTTTCTCAGAGTGCAGACTGCAGAGACTCTCTGAAGCATTTTGGTTTCTCTGCTGTAGGAATGATTCACAAAGGTTCTCCAGAACCAGATTACATGGTGGTTCCACCCTTGAAGATTTTCTCTTACAAACTGGACACTCTCTTGCTGGTTTCTCTCTCCACCAGTTCTTCAGACACTCCTTACAGAAGCTGTGGCTACATGACAGAACAACCGGATCCTTAAAGACGTCCTGACAGACCGGACAGCAGAGATCCTCCTCTGATCTGGAAGCCATTTTGTCTCTGAGTGAAGCTGAAAACACAGAAGGTCCAGTCAGTCACGGCTCCCTCCCTCCTCTACTAACTTCCCTCAAAGTGACTCTGAGTGTTCTTGGTCCAACTCACCTCCAGTGTGAGCAGCTTGAAGCAGCAGAGTTGGAGGTTTCCACTTTTCTCTCCTGCAGCTGGACTCACTGAGAGGAAGCTGCTAGTTTGGTCTGAAGGTGAATCTGATCGTCTCTCTG